>JBBPBO010000004.1:79563933-79675139 GCA_037974295.1 Cicer cuneatum
ATTATAACTTTAAATTATTTATAAATAATTAATATTTTAAAGTAAATAATTTAAAATTATTTATTTATTATGATTTAAATAAATTCATAAAATAAATAGATAAAAATATATATATTATTAATAAGTTTTAAATTAATAAAAAAATCAATTACAAATTTAAAAATATTTGAAGCATTTATTGATATAAATTTATTTTTAATGAAGAATGTCATTTTATATTTTTTATCTAATTGAACCACTAATTTTAAAAAATATTTTAATTAATTAAACAACTATCAATTATAAATTATAATTATAAATATAAACTATCAACTAACTTATCTGTTATGAGTCAATCTCTATTTTAAAAGTGATAGTTTAACGTAAAAAATTAATAGTATTTTATTAGATTTCAATATAAATTTATTCTACACTTATTGTGTATAACTGTTAAACTCAAATAATTAAAGATACTTTACAAAAAATAATAATTAATCTAGTAAATGTTTTGTTAGATCTTATAAAAAGGTAAGGTGATTTTTTTATTTTGTTCTAACATAAAATGATTTTTTTTAGAGGATTCGATTTGCCTTCATTCGTTTCTTTCTGGCATTGTGTTTGGGTCGAATATTCTTTTTTTGGGGGTCCATATCGGCCATAATAGTGCTCAGCCTCCATCTAGCCCAACTTACAAATAGTTCAAAATTAGATTTCTTACCCCATATTTTTACCCTTATTCTACAATTATTGAAAAATCAAATTTACATTTATTATTTTCATCTTTTCTCGTGAAAAATTTTGAACTTGATTTTCACTCCGTATAAACACAAAATTTCTAATATGAATTTATTTTTTTTACAAAACTCCGATTTAAATGAACATATTGGAATTTTCAAATTTTTAGTATATAAATAAATAGAAAAAAATAGTTTATACATTAGAAATTTCGGAAAAAAAATTTACCTACCAAAACAAAATTTGTAAATAAGAATTAAAAAAAATTATATACTAAAAATTTCGAAAACTTAAAATTTTGAGTATGTAAAATAAATAGAGAAAATATTTTACACCGAAAATTTTAAAAATAAAACTTGTAATATGAAAAAAGAACTGAGAACAAATTCTGTAATTTAGAAATTTTGTTTTTAAAATTTTTAGTATAAAAAAACATAGATTTGAAGTGTAAAAACCAGACTAATTTCTTTTTTTTTTTTATATTTTCTACTAAGGTATTTTTAGAAGTTGATGCAAAAGTGATCAAATGTGAGGTATGAATCAATTGGTGGGTTATGAAATCGATTATTTGTCAAAAATATAATCCAATTTCCTGCAAATGATTTTAAGTATACACGTTAGGCCATATATATTAATTATCGAACACAAGGCCCAAATATATTCGTAGTCGACACGAAGAAACTTGATTTTCATACCTTCTCATTTGGTTCTCTACCCTCGTGTTTTGTCTAATTTTTTCATTTCACCCTTCTCATTTTACGAAGAAAAAAAACTTCAAATTTTGCAACAATTTTTTAATAACTAAAATTTGAATTTTTTTTAGTTATAGAAAATTCAAAATTTTAATTGTTTAAAATATAATTGCTTTTCAAAAAAACTTAAATTTTAAATTATTTAATTTGTTCAGTTTATCCTACTGTGTTAAATGTTTGAAGAAATGTGAGAAAAATAAAACAACGACCGAAATTAGGAATTATTTACTTGTTAATATCAATCGAAAATTATAATTAAGGATGACAAAAATGTACGTCATCGTAAATAATTGTAGATAAAATCTATGACGAACACGAGACAAGTAGCTTCATAGATTTATTTTCCCATAAACAATGACGATGGACACAAGATGACCTAGAAAACATCAAACCAACTAAATCCCAACACCTTTAATAAAAATAAGCACCAAAACCATCTTCAGTTAAGGATGACAAAAATGTACGTCATCGTAAATAATTGTAGATAAAATCTATGACGAACACGAGACAAGTAGCTTCATAGATTTCTTTCCCCATAAACAATGACGATGGACACAAGATGACCTAGAAAACATCAAACCAACTAAATCCCAACACCTTTAATAAAAATAAGCACCAAAACCATCTTTAGTCTCGACTCCCTGATACTTCCGTGTGCCCCTCCCCAATCCCCGACAGGAATGACAAACATAACCTCATATCCAAAGGGGATCAGATATACCCGCCTACCTAATCCGCACAAAAAAAAATTATAATCGGTTAAAAAAATAACCCCTCGTTTGGAATACGGAACCCATCCATAGCATATAAAGTAGCAAGAAATCATTCATTTCTTCACTATTTCATTAGGGTTTATACAAGGAGGTTTTTTAACTTAGGATTTTATTTGAGGGTTTCTAATTTAAGAGGGGTAATTATGTAATTTGCATACAAATGGAATAGGTTAGAGATGGATATCATTGTCCCCGTTATCCGCACCATCCCCCATATTTTAAAATCAAGGAAAACCCGAACCCAAACTCAGTCAAAGCGAGTTGGGGGTTCAAAATGGGTATCAATGTTCCTGTTAACAACCTCATCCCCCATATTTTAAAATTTGAGAAAACCTAAACTCAGTCATAGCGGGTTACCCCGTCAAGATTAGGGCATATACCTACATGCACGATGTAAGACCCTTAATTTTAAATATTAATTTTGGAATTATTGTCAAGGGCATTTTGGGAATTTTTGTAAATATTTAATATATGTATGATTGAAGTGAATATATATATATATATATATAAATATTTATTTGGAAGATGAATTAAAATTATTGGGTGAAGAATTAAATTAATTTAATTTCAAGTAATTAAATTAATTCCAAGGAATTTTGGAATTACTTGAAATTAAATTAATTGGACCATTAAGTAAGGATTAGTGGCTAATTGCAAGATAATTATAAAGCTGGAAAATCAGACAAGTGGCAAGTGAGGTGGCACCATGAGAGTCTATAAATAGGAGTGAGAAGGATGGTGAAGTCAGAACACCATTCCTTCCTCCATACTGCCCATATTGCATGTACCAACTCCATCTCCTCTCCCATTTCTGTCTCTGTTTCTGCCATTCCCGAACTGAAATTTGAAGAGAGGGAAATTCCTCCAAACACCATTAACTGAAATTCCAACCATCAAACCAGAAAACCCACAGTAGTAAAGTTAATCCCCACCACAATACGAAGAGAAAGAACCCAGTTTTGCAGCAGCAAACTCAGGGAACAGCTTCACCGTTTCTGGACGCAGAAAAGGGAACGCAGCAGGAACAAGAGAAATAGCAGAGCACGCTACAAGGGTAAGGGCACTTTCCATCTTTTAGCTGCATTAGGGCCATAGATTTGTGCTGTGTCAGTTCTGTTTTTAAAAGAAAAGCTATTTTCGAAAAATGACATTTTGAGAGAAAATGCATTTTGTTGATAAGTGATTATTCTGATGAGTTGTTGTTGGCTGTTTTTACTGGTAAAATATGTTGTGTTATTCCTGTGTGAATGCTGGAAAATGTTTGCATGCCATTTTAGTTATGATTAAAAACGCATGTCTTAAAACTGATTTGAAAATGGCATTAAAATGCAAAATGCATCCTATTGGTGCTTAGTGTTCTGTGATGTTTGTTTGTCATTCTGTTGTGTTTTGAGAAAACTGATTGCATACATGTTTGCTCTGGTGTTTTGGGAAAACTGAATGCATGCATGTTTGCTCTGGTATTTTGTGAACACTGAAATGTTGCATGTTTGTTCTGATGAGTGAGAACACTGAAATGTTGCATGGTGTCCTGATGATTGATCATCTGTCTCTATTTTGGATAAACTGGTTCTGATTCTGTTTTATGTTGTGGGATTATGGTGATGAAAATGATTCTGAATCTGGTCTTGTTTGTGATGATTCTGGTTGTTCTGGGTGATCTTGATGATATTGATGATTTTGATTCTGGTTGTTTTGTGTGATTCCGGTGGTGTTGATGGTTTTTAAAGAAAAAGGGATTTTAAGTGAGGGAAGGTTTTTCTGGAAAAAGTGCAGAATCTGTTCGATATTGGCTGTTTGTTTTAAAAGAATCAGTTTTGAAAAGGGTTGAAATTTCACTGGTTTTCGAAGGTGTATTCGACTACAACATGTGTGTATTCGAATACAACCTTCCAAGTTTCTGTTTTATTTTAAAGTTTTTAAACCTGTATTCGAATACAGAGGAAAGATTTTTGCTTCTGTATTCGCATCTGTATTCGACTACGATCATGTCGTATTCGAATACAGAAGTGAAATTTTATTACTGTATTCGCAACTGTAGTCGACTACAGGCATGCTGTATTCGACTACAAATTCGAGTTTTTCCAGAAACTCAGTTTTTAGCTTCTGTATTCGAATACAAGGAAGCTGTATTCGAATACATATTCGTGTTTTCCAGAAAAACAAGTTTTAATCACTGTCATGTGAGTTTTGAAGTGTTGAGAAACTCTGAGAAGGTTTTAATGATTTGAAAAGAAGTCTGTGAAATTGTTTTAAAGAGGAGAGAAAGATGTTTGAAACCTTTAAGTGACATGGGAGAAAAGGCTGCATTTTCCAGAGGTTGAACTCCTGTATTCGACTACAGTCAAGCTGTATTCGAATACAGAATGTTAAGTTGCAGTTTCTTGCTTCTGTATTCGAATACAGAGGGTCTGTATTCGAATACAGATTCGAATTTTCAGAAAATTTCAAGTTTTAAGAGTGTTTTGAAAACCCTGAGTGTTTGGGGAATACTGGGGATGTTGTGGTGAGTTAAAGTGGAACTTTTGATGAGATTTTGAAGTGGTGGTGATGAAGTTTTAAAAACTTTACTGATGTAATGAAAGAGGTTGTTTTATGCATTGAAATATGCCTCTGTATTCGAATACCAGAGGGCTGTATTCGAATAGAGAGAGTGATTCTATACTGTTTTTGACTTGTGTATTCGAATACAGAAGAACTGTATTCAAATACAGATTCGTAAATCCCAGAAAAATCTCAGTTTTAAACACTGTGTCTGAATTTTGAGGGGTTGGGAAAACATTTCAAAGTGTGAATGATTAATGGATTGTTTAATTCATGATTGTGATGATGTTAATTATCACTGTGCTGTTATATTTTAAACATGATGGAAAGCATGAATTTCTGAGTTGCATTCTGTTTCTAGAGAAGTGAAACACTGCATATTCATGCATTGCATAGTCAAGTGGTACCCGCGATGGGCCACGGAGTAATGCGCAATCACGTGCTGATATGTGAGCGATTGCACGAGTGCTGATCTGTGAGCGATTGCACTAGGTACTGATCTGTGAGCGATTGTACCTTGGTATATAAGTGCTGGTCTGTGAGCGACTGCACTGGTACTGGACTGTGAGCGTCTGTACCCTGAAATGCGCAACCACGTGCTGATGTGTGAGCGATTGCACGAGTGCTGGTCTGTGAGCGACTGCACTAGGTACTGATCTGTGAGCGATTGTACCTTGGTATATATGTGCTGGTCTGTGAGCGACTGCACTGGTACTGGACTGTGAGCGTCTGTACCCTGAAATGCGCAACCACGTGCTGATCTGTGAGCGATTGCACGAGTGCTGGTCTGTGAGCGACTGCACTAGGTACTGATCTGTGAGCGATTGTACCTTGGTTTATGTCAAACGTGCTGGTATGTGAGCGACTGCACGATGTGCTGGACTGTGAGCGTCTGCACTGGTGCTGATCTGTGAGCGATTGCACCCTGGTCATGAGGGCCGTTAATTTGTGCTGGTCTGTGAGCGACTGCACCTTGGTGATTCCAAGAAAATTATGCATGAGCATATATGCATTACATTGAGGGATTTGACCGTTGTGTCACGATTGTTTATATGATGAATGTTGGAAATTAATGTGTGTGAATGCTATTCAGAATCTGAAATTCTGAATTAATGATTGTGTTTTGTTGACGTGTGTTTGTACTTACCGCATACTTCATAATCATTTACTGCTGTTTTTGAAAAGACATGAAAGTCATAAATTTTCAAATGAGCATGATTATTTCCTCACCATCATATGTTATACCATGATTATACATGTTGTTGTGCAATATATGCTATGTGATTATCTGTTATTTTCGGTCGGTGACCCCTTGCTATATATTGTGGACTTTGGGCTTTGCCCTCAGATATTACCCGAACCCGTCCCACCGACGGATACACTAACAACGGAAACGTCGTTAGTTTTCCCTGATCCTTACGTACGGAGTACTCGTGGACGACGCAGAGGGGCAAACAACTGGCTGAAGAAGAGACTTGTAGAGGATACGGTGGAGACCGAGCTACTGTAGCTTAGTGCATGTTCAGTCTAGATTTTTGTATAAGGTCTTGATATTTCGGAAATGTAATTTTACTTTGGGGAATTAATGTATTACTTATTCCGCTGTATTTTCCGCTACTCTGACACTGTTATCATTTTAAAAATGCCTTAATGGTTATTATTAAATTTCCCGAAATTGAGTACTTCTTGACTTACGGAAACTTTATTTTAATTCTTTTGAAATAAATTTGGAAAAACTTATTTTAATTATTATTTAAAAAAAAAATGCACCCGTGCTGTGTTTTAAACTCGGAGTGTTACACACGAGTTATGTTGTCATGCCAACATATATCGTCTTTATCCAATTAAATGAAGTAGCAGATGACTATTATTTATGTTCGTTTACAGTGGCAGATCTTCACAAGTTTTTAATTTTTATTTTTGACGAGATTTTCACGTGTTTTATTTAGAGGATCAATTACATATAGACAATACATAAATTTTGTTCTTTAATATAATTTCGAAGTTTTGTGGGTGTAGTAATAACTTTAGCTTTAGGTGTAATTAAGGTGTCTAACATCAAAATCCGTCCAATATAAACTAGCTAAATAATGCTATGTAGTTTCAATGAGGATCTTCTAGATAACCAAAATTTCGTAACCACTATGTCACTTCCAAATTCATACTATTATTATGTGAATCAGTTGGTATATATAATATACGATATATAATTATACTATGTGTGTGAATACCATTGTCATCTCTAATTATAATAAAAGAATTTAGAAAGGATAACATATGATAAAAAAACATTAATAGAGGAAACTCGTACGAAAAAGCACGCCGACTATTGGATTGTGCATCCAACCCAGTAGCACATAACCTCAAATTTGTGATACACTCAATTTTTGTTTTTTAACAATACAACAAAATGAGAGTGGCATTTTTTTGTTGTGAAATATATTTCTAATCTCTATAAAACTAAAATTATGACATTTCAAGTTGAGTTATAAAAATTTGTTCTTTACATATAGTCTATATTTTGATTTTATAAGAATTTTTTTAAAAATTAAAAATATTAATTTTTTTACAAAAAAACTTTTCAAAATTGTAACTAAAAGTGAATAAAAAACTTTTACAGACTAAAAATAAAATTTTATAAGGACTAAAATTTATTTTATTATTTTTTTAATTAATAAAATTGCTTTTTTTTTCGTTAAGATAGAGAAAAGTATATAATTGGTTGTAAAAAATCCGTATCACTTTTATTATTATATGTATGTATATATATAGATTTAAAGAAAAAGAAAAAGATACGTACGTATATTAATTTTCCATAATAAAAAAATGCATTTCTAAAAACTCATTTTTTTAAATCTAATTTTTTTCCCCTTTTTTAACTTGATAAATAATTTATTATTTTTTTAATTTATCAATGGTTAAGTTATAGACAATTATGTTTTTTCTAAGAACTCAAAATTTGAGTTATTCAAAATAAAAACAATATTTGTTATTTCAATACAAACACCAAAACCATATTTTGGTAAATAAATTGTCTATCTTCGTCCAGCCATACTACACAATTTACAGATCATTAACAGAATATAAGTAAGATTGGTCGATAGAGATTTACCACCTAGCATGCTAAGATTTATGTAAGACTTTTTTTATATAAAAATTAGATCGAAGTTCTTTTTAGAAAATATATTTAGCTAAATTTATCTACTTGATTAAATATAAAAAAAATCTATCATTATTATTATTATAACTTGAAGTTTTTTTTTATTAAATCACAAATTTTTAATAATTTATTAATTTTTAAACACATCAATCTTCACAAATATTTGACATATTTGAATAAATATTTGATAGATAACAAGTAAGACTCAAACCTAACATTTTTATCTTAATCGATACTAAGATTTTGTAAAGCTTAAGTCAATCTAAACTATTTTCGCCTTCAAATTGTTTACTAACATTATTATAAAATAGGCTAAATAGCACTCGTGGTCCCTTAACTTAATTTCAGTTAATGTTTTAGTCTTTTATCTTTTTTTTTCCCCGATTTGGTCATTTATTTTAATTTTAAGTGAAATAAATAATGAAAATATGAGTTTATTTGAAGATTTGAGTTACGAATCTGATGAAATTTGTATTATATAAAAGAATATAATTAATTTTTTGAGTTTTGGTTGAAAATTTTGATGAATTTTTGTAAAAAAAAGGATAATATTGTTAACGTTTTAAAACATAAAAGAACAAATTATCACTTAAAATTAAAATAAAGGACCAAATCAGAAAAAAAAAATAATAGACTAAAACGTTAATTAAAATTAAGTTAAGGATCACATATCTTATTTAGCATATAAAATATTTGAAATCGTATAGTTAACTTAAAAACGTTTTGAATATATTGATAAAAAAATATAGATGTAAACGACTATTTACATACACAAATAATAACCACATGTTGAATAAAAACGGTATTTGTACCTATTCCAAACCTGTACGAATACCTACTAGTCGGTTTTTTTTTAATACAAATTTTAAACTTTTCAAAATACTTTATATACTAAAATATTCTATTTTTTTATATTTAATAACTGATATCTCGATTTATAATTAATGATTTTATTTTCTCCAATAGAAGATCGCATATTCGGTATGTTCATCTATCAGTTTTAAATTTTTTGCTTTTGTTTTAACAAAACAATAATATAGTAAGATATCGCATCCCATGATACACCATCTATAAAAATTATGCTTAATTGCACTTTAGTCTCTTTATTTTAGTTGAATCACGAAAATAGTCCCTATATTTTCAGTCTCCAATTTTGATCCATCAAACACAATCTTGGTTCAAGATTTGATGAAATGTCATTTTTTAAATGATGTGTCAATAAAAAATGTGACGTGGAAAATTACATGTAGATTAATTACATTTTATTATTATTCCAAATTTGTAAAACACATTCTATTTTTAAAAACACGTTTTCTATTTTATTACATCATTTAATTAGAAAAACATAAAAAATAAAAAACACATTTCTATTCTAATCCATAATTGCATTCCATTCCATGATGTTTTCTTCTTCTTCTCCCTTAGGGATTAGAATAGGAATATGTTATTTATTTATTTTAATGTTTTTATAATTAAATGATGTAATAAAATAGGAAATGTGTTTTTTAACAATAGAAAATGTATTTACAAATTTAGAATAATAATAAAATATAATTAATCAAATTTTGGACCAAGATTATGTTTGGAAGACCAAAACTAGAGACAAATAAAATAGGGGACTATTTTCGTGATTCAACTAAATTATAAGACAAAAAATGCAAGTAAGCCAAAATATTAAAATGTTACATATGGTCGCAGGGTGGAGTAGCGACTCCTGAAAGTAAAAAAAAAAAAAAAATTTAGTATATAAATTTTCTAAAGAATTTTTTTTTTTAAAACATAGATATAAAAGAAAAAAACCCAAATTAATTATATGCAACTATCTTCGTACACGCGAATACATGTATAATTAGTTAATTTTTTGACTGAAATATAATTAGTTATTTTGAAATGTAAAATTCTGTAAAACATATCAATTTTTAATACATCAAATAATTAATAATTAATATATCAACTAAATAATAATTAATATTTTTTATTCTCAAATAGTATTAAATAATATGAAAATACATCATAATATCAATATATCATATTTTAATAAAAAATTATTTTATTAAAAAACTACTAATAAAATAATCAAATTATTTGTTTGACAAGAATCAAATTATGTTTTAAAAGTCAATAGAGTATGAGACAATATAATTCCAAATATTTATACGTTAACCATATTCATTTTTATTAAAAATATATTTTTGTAAGTGTTCGTCGATAATTTTATATTGACAGTATAACTTTCTTATTTTTTGTAGAATATATCTTCTTATTTTTTAGTGACTTAATAATTTCATTATCTATTTAGATATAAAGAATTATTATATATTTTTAAATTTTAATTGATAAATATTAATATTGATAGATTATATTTGATTTTGAATTCACAAGTGAATTTACAGTTTTTGTGAGTTTTTGAAAATAATTACAGAATTTGATCAATAAAAATAGAATCAGTATACTCTACTGTGGTGGCATACAAATCCAGATTATTCTCTTGAAAGATTTGTCAAATAAAATGAATATTCTATACGATTTAACTTCTTTTAAATAAAAAATTGAAATGAATAGATGATAGAAATTATAAATGACTCAGAATTGATTATATTATTAACTTCATTTTTAAAGCGAAAATAATAATATTATTATTACTATTATTATAACATGTAACCAACACGAAGAGATAAACGTTCCACAAGACTCCAAATTAAACACTGGTTTAGATCAAACGGCGTATAAGGCCCAAGAACGAGCGTAGGTTAACCCTAGTTAAAAATATCTTCGCTATATAAGAAGGCAATAGGGATAACCATGTTTCCTCGTGCCCTCACTAGAGTTTGTTTTCTTCTCTCTTAATTTTCAATGGCAGAAGTTGAGTACAGATGTTTTGTTGGTGGGCTTGCATGGGCCACCGACAGCGATGCTCTCGGGAAAGCCTTTTCACAATACGGAGAAATCGTCGAATCGAAGGTCCGTTTGTTGAAGGAATCGGATCTCAAACGATTCGGATTTGGATTCTCGCGATCCCATTCGATCTGATCTGTTCTGTTCATGTTCTCTCTGATCTGTTTTCCGTTACTTGATCTATGATACTTGTGCTACTGTATTGAATCTTTTATTAAATCACATCTAATCGGTACGTTCATCTTCATCTTTGTGATTCAAAGGCGAAGATTGATCGGTTACTATCATTTTTTTGTTTCAGTTTTATGATTTGGTATGTGAAATAGAACCAGATCTGATGCGGTTTGCGGTTTTTTTTTTCTGTTTAGGTTATCAGTGATCGTGAAACTGGAAGATCGAGAGGATTTGGATTTGTGACGTTCGCTACGGAACAGTCCATGAGAGAAGCAATCGAAGGGATGAACGGCCAGGATCTTGATGGCCGTAACATTACTGTGAATGAGGCTCAGAATCGCGGCAGTGGCGGTGGAGGTTATAGTCGTGGCGGTGGAGGAGGTGAATACGGAGGTGGGGGAGGTGGATATGGAGGCGGCGGTGGAGGTTATAGCCGTGGTGGTGGTGGTGGAGGATATGGTGGCCGTCGTGAAGGAGGTGGCGGCGGAGGCGGCGGATACGGTGGTGGTTATGGAGGTGGACGTGACCGTGGTTATGGAGGAGGCGAAGGCGGTGGTTCCCGGTACTCAAGAGGAGGTGGCGGCGGCGGAGGTTCTGATGGTCGAAGCTGGAGGAATTAAGCTTGTGTTGAATGTTGAATTAGGTTTTTAGTGTGTGAAATGGAATGATCTGTTATTATGCCGTAGTGGTTATTCTAGCATTATGATTTGAAATTTTCACTTTGTGGTTTCTGAATGTATCTGTTCTGGATTCGTGTTACTCATGTGGTTCTCCTTTTTGACCTCTCAATTTGTGTACTGCTTGGTCATAAACAGTTCATCAAAGAATAGTCAGAAATTATGATCCAGCTGAAAATTATTTTGGAGTTAATTTATCGCGCGTATTAATTTTGACTCTAAATCCAAAGTATCAGAAACTATTCAAAGGAAATAACAATTTGATATTGCATTTTTAACTTTGGTTATTTATGATTAGTTTTAAATAAAGAACTGTGTGTTGAAAGCTAGAAACAGAAATGGATACGGTAGATGGTAGATATTTGGTCGTTATTCCTTACGTAGCCTGTTGAATGATGATGCATTTTGTAAAGTGGAAGTCAAATTTTAGATCTCAAATACTTAAGAAGTAAAAAAGATAAATGCATATTTGCATATGTGAATTTAACACCGAAGTGTGTTTTTAACTTACTATGTTTGTATTATGTTCTTAAATTTACGTTGTTTTAATTTTGTTCCGTTGCTTTTGTTGAAATGCATTCGTGTTTTTGAGTTTTCTACTATTTGTAATTGTGAGATGTTGTCAACCATTTTAGTTCATGCAGGCACGACAACGTCAATAAATTCAAAAAAAAAAAAAATCATCAACTTTATCTTCATGATCTTAAATTTCTTCCCCAATTTCTTAAAAGTCCAAATTATTAAAATAAAATATCATCCACCAACTTAAACAACTTTAAAATACATCAAATACACTTTTTTTTTTCAATTATTTATTCTTCCACCTTCGAATTTTGTAACATGAAACATGTTCCAATTTCTTCAACTTTTTTATAATTAATTGAACAATAATGCTACCCACACCTCTCAATTTTTTTTTAAAAACAGAATACCCAAAGTGCCCTTGTCTATTTATTAAATTTATAATCCTAACCTCTCATTTATTCCATCTTCATCTTCAACCCTAACATCTCTCAATCTTCATCTTCTACCTCACACTCATCCTTTTCTCTCACACCCCATTCTCATTCATCCTCCATTTTTAACAACTTCAACATCTTCAATCATCCTCATTTCCTCTATTTTACATTAGGTTTGCATCTTGTTCTTGTTCAAGCAAATCCATCAAACCCATAAGCCTACGTGAAATTGATATTTCAAGCAAATCCCTCAAACCCAGAAACCTACGTGAACTCAGTTCAGGTAGGCTGAGTTCACGTACGTTAACTCAGTTCAGGTAGATATCTGGCCTGACTGAGTTCACGTACGTGAACTCGATTCATGTAGGTTTTTGGGCTGGGTGAGTTCACGTACACTTGCGTGAACTGAGTTCACGTATAGGTTACTCAGTTCAAATAAGGAATCTGAGGTACTTTTATGTGAACTGAGTTCACGTACGTTTCTGGGTTTCTAAACCTAGACTTCACGTACGTGATTGATTCATACACCAACACATTCAAACATCAACAAAACAATCCAATGCTTACATCAACGGAACCAATGAATTTTTGAATTTCAACAACAAAGGCTTTGTCATCATCAAAAAGGGGGAGAATGAAAATGTATAAGATCTATATTTTTGATGAAGATAAAAGACTATGAGTAAACATCAAGATGCAAGCTCAAAGTGAAATCAACATTCATGTCATCTATTAAGAAACTTAGAATTTAAGGTACATGATAAAATCGAATTACATTTCAAATACAAATATATGAGAACCTTCCTATTTTAGCATATGTATCAAAAGTATTTTCTAAATGTCAAAAGACATAAACAAATATTTAAAAATTAAGTTTTTGACAAAAATCAATGTTGTATTCGACTACAGCATCTCATAGTCGAATACAAACACTAGTTTAGTAGCAAAATCTTCAGTTATGTATTTGAATACGGCATGTCGTAGCCGAATACAGATATCAAGTCAGTAGCTAAAGCTGAAGTTATGTATTCGAATGCGGAATGTGGTATCCGAATACAGATAACAAGTCAGTAGCTAAAACTGGACTTTTGTATCCGACTACATCATCTCGTATTCGAATACAACTCAAGTCAGTGGCAAAATTCACACACTTGTATTCGACTACTAGGTATCGTATTCGAATACGAAGTTAAAATTTTGAATAAAAATTGAACGTTATAGAAGTGTATTCGAATACTCCTAAGAGTATTCGAATACAACTGCGAATCAATGCAATTTTTCAGTTCATATCTCATCTGGATCATTGCATAACTTCATCAAAACTTCTGGAAACAATTTCCACTGATACGAAATGTTGTCTATAGAGTATAAATACCTCATAGCTTCAGTTCTAACTCAATCAATCCTACTACCAATCTTAAAACAACTTTATGAAATATCTTAAACTTTCAAAGCTTCATTTTCATATTTTCAAGTACATGCTTTTCATTTTCATATCATTAAGAAAGGTTCTCAGTTGTACTTGAAAGTGTGCTGAACTTTTATCATTATACACATTGCTATACCTTGTTCTTAGTTAAGAACATGTTTACAAAAATCATCTAAATTTATTGTATTATTTGAAGAAAGTAGTGTAGTTTCTTCAAGTGTTGTAAACTAAGATAGTGGTGTGCTATCTTAGGTAAAGTGTTAGGAATTTGTAATAGAAGTCTTAGTGTTAGACTTGTACTGAATCTAACAAAATAGTGAAAAAATATCTTGTGGTGTACAAGAGGACTAGATGTACCCTTGGTTGTAAAGGAACCAGGATAAATTTCTATGTGTTTTACTTTCTGTCACTTACAAGTTTTCATACTCAATCACAATCGGAAAAATAATTCACAAAAACTCTAAAAACCAAAAAAAAATTTAAACACCTAATTCACCTGCCTCTTAGGTGCGCCTCTGTACTTACACATAAGACAAACAAGTACAAATGCAAGGCTTACTTGATTGATTGAAGATGATGATGAAGTTGTTGAAAATGATCAAGTTGTTGATAGGTGTTGATGATGGATGATGATTGATGACCAATAACAAATGGTTTAACTTAGTAGATGATGAATATGAAGAATGTAGGGTTTTGAGGAAGAAGATGGATGATGAGTATGGAGAAGGGGAAATTATTGAAGAAGAAGATGGATATGGAGAAAGAAGGTTATTAGAGGAATTTTGGTTTTTAAAAAATTTTAGTGGGTGCGGGAAGCAATTTGGAGGGTGTAGGTAGCAATGGTGTTAATTGAAATCTATATTTACTTATAATAATGTTTGTTTTATTATTGTTCTCGCTTCAATTATGATCTCATGTTTCAACTCTGTTTTTTCACGAATCAAAGTTTAGATTTCACAGTTTTTGAATTTCCTTGGGAGGAAATTTCATAACTAAAAAATTGAAATATTTGAGATTAATTTGAGGTTATGAGTTTTGGTTAATTTTGTTGACAATTGAGATTTTTATTGTGTTTTAGATTATGTGTTTTGTATATAAATTGAATTTGAAATCAAGTAAAGTAATTTAATGCACGTGAAGAACAAATTGAAGAAGATGTAGTTGTTGATTTTTTTAATTTTTTCTTTTGAATTTATTGTCATTTTGGTCTGAGGTTAATCAAATATACGCGTGGGAGAAAAAAAGATAGACGCCACACAGTCATCCAAGTCAGCAAGTTATTAGAGTTAACTATCAATCTAACGTGAAAGATTAATCTGACAAACGTTTGAATAAGTTGGTGACTAATATTTATTTTTGACTGTGTAAGGGACTAAACTGACAGTGCCCTGCACAATGACCCAAATGTTTAACACAAAAACGTCACATGTACGATCTCGATGGTGCTAGTGGTCACAAGGATGGAGTTGGGCTCTTTGCCGTAGATATAGAAGGGGATAAAGAAAAAGCCTCCAAAGAGAAAGGGAAGCCTCCATAAAGTAGGAGATGACCTCCATGATGAAGGAGGGATCCTCAATGGTATAGGGAATAGAGCTCCAAAAGTATAGAGATGTGAACCATGACCTCTCAAATAGAGGAAAACCTAGAGAAAAGGTTGATCATATATCTCAAAAAATAATTAGGTAAACGATAAGTCTGTTATTAATATGTTTTTAATTTGGATGACAAGAAAAATGACATAGCTGAAGAGAGGAATCCACCCATAATTTCCATGATGTTATTTTGATCAATGATAAGTCTGTTATCAATGTGATTTTATTTGGAGGACAAGAAAAATGATATAGCTCAAGAGAGGAACCTACCCCTAATTTCCATGATGCTACTTCCATTTGATTATTTCATTAACCTATTGAAATTGAGAATTTTAATGCGTAATTGAGATAACAATCTCTCGAAAATTAATCATGACGCCACATATAATGTCACTACAAGGGAATGTTTGAAAAAACTTATTCAAACTTGCAACACAATCACTTGTGCAAGAGTATGAATTTTTTTTTAATAATAATAGGTTAAGATATGTCTAAAATTATTTTGAGTTTATTTTTCTATGCTTTCCTAGATAACTTAATTTAATAAACTATTTTATAATTTATGGAGAATATGTTTTGAATTGAGATAAAGTTCATCTACCCTGAGGGTCTATGTTGATGATTGGAGTACACACAAGGAACAACCCTTTGATCATCCACTACCGTATGATCTAAGTAACTCAATTATTTAAATATTTTTTTATTAAGATTAAGATACACACCATTTATAGATATCTCGCTCTGAGTCGTGCTGTAACATTTTGATCACCATTTGAGACCCACCTTAGATAAGAATTCCTTTTCTTTGCTTTTAAATTGTAAAAATATCTTAAGCATTTCCTTATGTAATAAGAGCTTATAAAATAAATAGTTAATTCAACTCTTTCTCCAAGTGTTCCTAAATATAATTTTCAAGGTAAAGATGTCAAATGACGGTTAGCGTGTCATTAGGACATATGGGTTGGGCTGACCAAAAGCCACCGTCCCTTGTGATTATTAGGTTAAACTCATTTAAGGTTTTTAAAACATTTATATGTAAAGTTAAAATTCTTTATATAATATTGAGATAATATTACACTTTTAAAAATGTTACGACTGAGTATAACATTATCTTTTTTTCTTATCCCTCTACTTCTTAGTTCGTTTATGCAAACCATCAAATTAATTTTATGTCAAATGTGATTTAGTTTAGAGTTTGGAGTTTGCATTGTTTATGGTTCAAACTCTAGCTTATGTAATTCCCAACAAATTGATTTATCATAGTTAACTATTTTCTCAATCTCTTATATTATATATTATAAGATTTACTTACAAAATTCAAATATGGTACGAGATAAAAGTCATTTACGTTTCTTAATCATAATAGCGACATTTTTGTAAATAAGTCATTAATGTATATAAAATTTTGAAAAAGGACCAAAAAATCTCAAAAGTGGGTCTTATGATAAGAGACAAATGAAGTAGAAGAATAAAAGTGATTATTTTTGTAGAAGAATGACTTATTTGTTATTAATAATTAAATAATTTTGTTTTTGCCTCCACACTTCCACTAAATATTGTATTTGTGAAACATTAAAGTATCTTTTAAGTCTTAATTCAACTGACGAATAATACCGATATTGCTAAATTGGACGTCTTGTCTGTGTTCAAACTTGAGATCTCACAATTGTATGAGTTAATTATAATGAAATTTATTATTTCTTCTAAGACAAAAAAAAAACTACACACTAACATGAAAAATAAATTGTTAAATGATTATATGGTCACATGCAGAGAAAATATTATATTTGATAATATTAAAAATTAATAAAAAAATTTCAAAATATAAATACACATTAATAGATGTCAAATTTTTTAATATAAAATAGTATAATTTTTGTAATTTATTACTCTTTGATAATCATGTCACATTATTTTATCACTTATCTATTGAGGTATTTTTTTATTTTTTATTTTTATTTTTTATCTTTAGATATTTATAGTATATGATGTTATCTAATTAATCGCAATTTCTAAATTCGTCTCTAAGCAAAACCACCAATTTTTTTTAAAAAACATTAAGAATTGGACACTGTTTGTTGTATAATGAAACAATTGATTAAAATAATCAAAATTACAATGGCAGATGGGCAAACAAAGGGAGGAACATATTTCCACGGATTCACGACTCAAAACACAGAATGCTGCAAATATCTAATGAAGACAAAGGCAGTAGTTGTTGCATTGTTTCAAATCAATTCAGCTTTAGACACTTCACAAGCCTGAAACACACAAAATAAAATCACGAGTATTTAATTGATAATCAAAATATATATATATATATATATATATATATAAACAGAAAAACAGAAAATAGTGACATACTGCATAATTTGCTGCTACAAAATGAAGATAATTGTCATTACCTTATGATCTGTTTTGTTAATCAACATTGCAACTACTACATTTCACGTGGATTTGTAGTTTGGAATTGGAACACGACCAGACTCTATGTGTTTGAGATCCTCCAAGAGTATCTCATAATGTCTCTTAACTTCATCAACTGATTTTTCACCAACTGCTTTTGCTACGTTAATCCAACGGTCAGGTGTATCCTTGTCATATTTTGCAAGTGCCTTTTCAAACAACTTGTTCTGTTTTGGAGTCCAAGTTGAATCACAAAGTTTGTGTTTGCTTAAGGAACCTGAGGCCATAATTAATGTATAATTATTTAATTAAATGATGATCTAAGAATTTTAAAGTATAAGGAAGAAAAGGTAGAGAAGGAGAATATAATTAAGAGAGGAAGTGATAACTTGTTGAGTGTGAAAATGTTGTGGTGGTTGCTGTGATTATAAATGAGTTGAAGATAGTGGGTTGTAGCTAATAAGAGAATCTGAATTGCTAAAAGTTGAAAATTTTGTGGCCCTTTTTGCTTTGGAACCACAAAATGAAGGAGGACAAGGTACAGCTACATGCCAAGAGAAGAGAATCAGTTTCCAATGAATCAGGTTCCATATTTTCAATTTTTTTTGTTTTTTTTCTTCTTATTATCATATATTATAAATAAATTTGTTCACTTTGGGTAGCTTATAACATGGTTTTAATTTGCACTTATTCTAAGAGTTTATATATTGTAGTGAAGTTGAAGATGATTATAATTGTAGTTATAATAACGTTGTATAGAACTCTAAAAATGTTATATTGTGACAGTGTAGAGAAATATGCTTGATAGTTCTATATATATCCTTAAATTTGCAATTGTGGTCACAAATGTAGTTTCGTTATTAATTTTTATATTACGGACACTTAGTGTGACAACTATTGTAATTGATGATTAATTGATAATTGTGATATTATTGTAGAGACTTTTGAAATAGTTATATTTTGATCGCAAATATAGTTATAGACTAAAATTTAAAATTATATTTGATAGATTTATAAATATATTAATATATAGATGAAACTTATTAGTGCTTATCTAATAAGAAAATTTTATAATTTAATTTTAATTAGACAAAATAAGTGTTTTTAAGTGAAGTTGTCGTCACGACCATCAGAGACTGACACTGCATATTAAACTGTTAAAAAAGCTTAAGACTATTTTATTTTATTCAATTATCAGGTGTTTGAAATTGGTTTCTCGGAACTTTGTTTCCAACTACATTCCAAAAGAGTTCTAGCTGTCCATTTGAAACATGTGAATGTATACTAAATTCATTTGCTATTAAAACTTGTAATACTATTTGAAATATTTATTAGTAGTATTTTTTTTAAAACAGATAATAAATATTAACAAAAATCTTATTCACACAATTGTTTTAGATTGACGAGTTTGAACGTAATAATGTCCAATCAAACAGTTTCGACTTTTCTCAATTAAATTAAAACTCAAGAATTTATTAATAATACTTTATTTTAAAATTGTGCATAAATCTAAATAGTAATTGATATAGTGTAATTTTGATGTTACACATGTGCAATCATATGTTACTATTCTCAACAGATATTAAATCAATTGAAAAAATATATTATATGAAATTGATTATAATAATTCTAATACATAATTTTGTATTCTAAACTGTATAATAATAAAAAATTTAGTAATAATTTTAGTAGTTATAAGCTTTAAAATATCTAACATTCAAACCCGTTTTAGGATTAGGCCTACTACAATCACTTCACATGAATTTCAAACTCAATATACTTAGGAGAGAGAGATAGATAAAGAAATAAATGTCTACTTTATTTATTTATTTCTTTTTGTTGCCTAAATAAGTATCTACTTCATGCCAAAACAAGGCATTTTAATGGATAGAATTTGTAGATAAAGGTTTTACCCAACCCAAAAAAATGAGTTTAACTCACGTAGTTCATGCTTCATATGATAGTGTTTGTGTACAGCGCAAGTTGAACATGACTTTCTAGTCTAGCGCGTTAAAAGTGAGTGTGGAGATGTCAAATTAAAGCTAACTAAAACTATAAAAAGGTGTTTGGATAATGCATTTGTGGCATATAAATTTTCCACGATATTTAGATGATTTAGACATGAAAGTTTCGTCCATGCTACTTGATTTGAGTACGGGCAGAGTAAAGGAAACGATGCTCGTTTTATATCACTGCATTTAAAGAGAATTTCTCAACACAAATCCGGTTATACTAATCTTTACTTTTTAGTGAATGTTTGTTTACAGTAAAAAAGAAATTTTGAAAAAATTAATGATTAAGTTAATCAAATATAGGTCATGGCTTTAAGGAGTTTTTGGCAAAACATAAATCATATGTTTTATATAATCAAATGGTTTGGAATGTAGTTAATGAAAGTCATTCTACTATTAATTGTCATGAGGGAAGGTGTAAACATGTTCAACTTTATTTGCCTTATCTCTCGTGTGGGCGTTGGTATATTCCTTAGAGATAAGTTTGGTTTGTTTATGGGACCAACTGATGATTCTTTGGATCCAATCAATTATAGATGTTGGACTTGGAGAAGCTTATGGGCTAAAGGCAACAATTGATTGGATCCATGAGCTTATTTTGAAAAATATTATTTTGGGATGAATGCCAAGTTGGTGGTGGATCTATGGATGACTTTAAGCACCCTTAAGATGATGTCAATGATTGTTGAGTGTAGCAGAATTAACTAAGAAAAAAATAACATGGTTGTTCCATAGCTAGCTAAGAAGGTCATTTTAACTAATAAAAGAAAAGTTAATCAAGCTCTTTTTTTTATCAAAGAGATTCCATCAAAGAAAGGCCAGAAGAAAAAGCACTACGGGCTCAATTACATTAGCTGTGGGCTTGTGGCCCATAGGTGATGGAAAGCTCGTCAGAGGCCTGTCTGATAAGTGGGCCTCGAGCCTCATTGATTGCTGCAGATTTTTGACCTGGAGCTCTGTGTTGGGCTAGAAAAATGAATAAGATGAAGACATATGGATGTTAGAAAATTGGATTTTGTACCTTACATTTAGATCATACTCCACATTTGTAATTTTTCTATATGATCTTCTAAAAAATATCCTCATGGTTAATACTGAAAGTAAAAAAAAAAAAAAAGACAATTCACACATTTCCCTTCAAAAAATTTGAAAAAAGTAATTTTTTTCTTCAGAAATTCTTGAACCTGAAAATTCATTATTTGATGGTTATTTTTTAATCAAAAATTTTATTTTTAAATTTTCCAATTAACAAAATAACTATGAGAAAGTTCAAAAAATGAATTTTCTGATTGAAAATAACTTTGAAAATTTCAACATTTAAATTTTTTGATTTGGAAAGTAACCACTAAAAAATTTGAAAATGGATTTTTCAACTTTTTTTTGCTCGAAATTTCAAAATTGATTTCTTTGCCTATCAAAAATTTTGAAAACGAACAAAATTTGTAGCAAAAGATTTCGTCAAATTTTTTTTTTATATAAAAAATTTCAAAATCGATTTTTTTGTTTACTGAAAATTTCGAAAACAAAAAATTTGATAAATAAAATTTTTTCAACTTTTCTTTGCATACCGAAAATTTTGAAATTAGTTTTGTCGCTTATCAAAAAATTTCAAAAATAAAAAATTTAATAGGCAAAATTTTTCTCAACTGTATTTTTGCATACTGAAAATTTTTAAAACAATTTTTTTGTCTAATATAAATTTTAAAAATGAATAAGTTTAGTAGACAAAAATTTTCTGAACTTATTTTTGTCTACCGATAATTTCATAACAATTTTTTCGTTTATCAAAAATTTCAAAAACAAAAAAATTAATAAATAAAAATCGGATCCAAAATTTTTGAATGAGATAAAATAGATATAATAAAAATAATTTTTTTTAAATGTAGATTAGAAGTCAAAGTGAAGGGTATTGAATCTAATTTTTCGAATGTTAATGATTGATTAATTTTAAAGATATATGTCGTTGTTATTGTTGTTTTTTTTTTCCCTGTAAAAGTGTTGATTTTATATGACAAACAAGTTTTTGATTGGTCCGATTTGTGTTGGTATGTTTTCATCGAATTTGTTTTCGGTCCATATAGCAATTCTCATTGGCTAACATTGATTCCTTAATTTGTTCAATTTTTTTGGTCATAAATTTGTTCACTTTTATATTTAAGGATATAAAATTACAAGGTTAGCTTCTTTTATTTTGAAAAATGGAAAATTATAAGGTTATGTGTTCATAAACTACGTATCAACCGCAAATAAAATCCAATGTTTTAAAAATCAAACTAGATCGATCGGTTCAATTTGGAATTAGATCCATGACCACTTCGATTAGTCTAAAAAATTGTTCGTTAGGAAAAATCGGAAAAAATTAAAAAAACTAGGTTCAATCGAGTTAGATTAAATGTATCACTGACCGGGTTTAATTTTAAAAACCGTTCAGTTTATTTAAAACACACAAATTTTTTATTTTTGAAAAAAAAATCAATTTTTAAATTAAAAAAAATTTAAGTTTAACTTTAACAAAAATATCTCTTATTACATTAATCTGTAAGACTCTCGCAATTGATCAGTTAATTCATATAAAATTTGATACTTAAATTTCTATTGTGGATTTTAATATATTTTCAGAAAAATTTATAGATTTTCACTTGACACTTAATTGATGGAGTTTGAGAAAGCAGTCTTGTTTAGAGATGACAATTTTACAAATATGGCATTATCTTATGTAATGAATAAAAATGATATTTATATTCTATTAATATAAGTATAATTGTGTAAGTATCTGATTAATAGATATTTGACACATTTTTAAAATACATATGAGTATTAGTGGATATTTATAAATATCATTTTTTAAATAAAAAGATATTAACAAAAATTATTTTTTTTGTTGCTATTATGTAATTTTTTTCCTATGTTGTTAACACAAAAAATATTAACACATAAAAATATTAATACATTAACACATAAATAAATATAAAACAAAATTTCATCATAAAAAGTATTAATATATTAATACATAAATAAAAAACATTAAAACATATCAATTTTATTAATTTAGTACGAATATCAACGATACAAATATCATTATCTCTCCTTCCGTATCTATTAATTAACTAATAGGTAATAAAAATAGTCATTTATTTTATCCGTTTTATACCATTAAACTATTTATCTTATGTTTATCGCGAATTTTAAAATTAAATATCAGTTGGTACCATTTATTTAGATTGACATTCTCTATCTTTAAGTTTTCTACTAATTTTGTATATATATCTTTTAACCAATCATTATCTCATCTAAATAAAATTTATCAATTAACTTTATTCATCAATTTTATTTTAAAATATACTAAAGTCACAAAAATCATCTATATCACTCAAGACATAGAGAATCCATTTGTCATTTATTTCTCCATCTCTAGTCTTGTTGTGTGTTGGGATAATCAAAATCTTTTTTATGTGACATTCTTTTATAAAAAATAGTTCAATAATGAAATAATTTGATCGTATATGATTCTAAAATTAACTATAAAATAAAAAATTGGGGAAAAAAATATTAAACCTTATTTGATCTATATATAACATATAAAGAACACTGTAATATATTGAACTAATGATTCTGCCTCAAATTTCCTTTATTTCATCTACAAATTACCTTTCCACTCTATTTATAAGTTTAACACACAAATAACTATAAAATCATTCTAATTATTTTTTCATTTATAATAAATATCTTTTCGTTTTTCATTTCTTCATATCCGATAGATCACTTCAAAATGAGCATAAAATATTGAGAAATCTAGTACTAGTATACTTAATTTCCACCAATGGAAGTGCCATACAGATATTTTCTATAAGCTTAATTGTAAAGTTGTAGTATTAATGAAGACATACCATTCATTCATTATGTCAAAAAAATAAATAAAGAAGATACCACGCCTCCAGCTGGCCCTCCTGAAATCCTACCCATTAATTTGCACATACCTAACCCATGGCATCGAGCATAATCATACCTCCAACGACTTCATTCCCACTTTTTCCTTTTTTACCCTCACCATATTATACTTTTTTTTTTTACAAATATATACTCTTCTTTTCTAATTATTATAATTTTTTTGTCAGAGAGGGAGTAATATTTAATACGTTTTTATTTATTTTATTTTTACACATAAAAAATCTTTATCGACTTCTCGGTATGGACCACATGTGAATCACCGATTTCTTCTTGGTTTTGTTCTGATGTCTATCAAACAAGATACCATTTATTGTGCAATTAGTTGCGATGCTGTTTTTCTTTTACTCACAGTAATTGCTCGAGATACAATGTGCGTTTCATATTTACTTACACAATTATTAAAAAAAATATTAATTGTATTAATTTTTTTTTTTTTTTAGTAAAAATCAATTTTGATCAGTAAGAAATTCTTAAAAACTCATTTTAACAACATAAAAACACACTTTAGTCCAAAAGAAAAATAACTCGGATTAAATTAGTCCTTATATGAACACAATTAGAAAATTGAGTATTTTTTGCTAACTTGTCAATTTAATTCTTCCACGTCTAATTTTTATAAAAAATTAAAAATAGACAATTAAGTCCTGAAAATAATTAAATGAACAATTTAATATTTGTAATAAAAAATTCACTAAATTATAATATAATTTAAAAAACAACATCAATAATATCTAAATTAAATATCCTAAATGATCCAAAAACATAAGATATCTGCATGTACCAAAACCAAATATATGTGTAGCCATAGGTGCCGAAACAAAATATTTGTGTGTCGTACCAAAATAAAATATCCAACACAAAAATATATGCAAATCATACTTGATAGTTAAAATGACACATCTATATAGATGGTGGTATCTTGATTCTATGATTAGTTGCTTTCTTGACTCTATTCATTTTGACATGTCTCAGTTTTGCATGTTTTTTATAATGTCCACTTTCTCCGCACTTTGGACAAGTCATTTTGTACCTCTTTTTAATTTTATGTTGTTGACTGCCATGCATATTTTCTGATACAGAGTATTTCCTCCCACGCTTCTTTGATCTCCCAATCAGCCTTTTTAGCTCTAGAGGTTCCAGTTTTGGGTGGTCAGTGATAACCTAATAGTTTTTGCCGATGAATGTTGTGCTTATTAGTAGTATTCAATGCATCAATTGTCAGCCACTTATGCACATGATTCTTGGGTCTCTCACTCAAATATGCTAGAGCTGCAATGGCATGTTCAAGGTATGAAGAGCTCATTTATTTGACGAATCAAGGTATGAAAAGCTCTCTTAAAACCAATTTGGGAAAACTTATGAATGATGAATTGCAATATTATTTATTTTGACAAGTACATGTTCTTTTTTTTATTTTGATTTTTTTGATAAATAAAAGGTAGTATTATTCTCTGTGAGAAAACGTAGTTTAGCTTAATTTCTAGCTAAACTTGTTGTTTATGTACTTTAATTCAACGATGATTAGGTCGAAGAAGCTATAGGCGGTGCATCAGTTGCAAAATCCATAAAAAAGAGTGACGAATTGAGCTTATGGGAATCTGAGGTAATTAATTGTCTTACACATATTAATTTTATGTTTATGTACTATTTGTGTTTCATACGTACATCTGAACACTGTGATTCTATTGTTACCCAACTATTTTATTCTAATTTGTTGACTTGATTTGTGCTTGTCATTTAAATTTGAATAGGAAATTCACATAAAATAGCAAAGAACAAAAACAAAAAAAACCACATGACAAAGTAAGAATAAAAAATACAAACAAAATATCTACAAATCGCAAAGGCCAAATAAAAATTCACATAAAATAGCAACAACAAAGCAAAAATCACATGAACAATATATAAAATCGCACCTTCAAAAAGTGAGTAGGAAGAACAATAACGCACCTTCAGAAACGCGAGAGAGAGAAGAAAAAAAACGTGAGAATGAAGAAGAAAATGTAGCTTCTGAAACAAACAAACGACAAAGATAGCGAAAGTCACACCTTTAGAATCGTAGACCATTGTGGAATCAAAAGGGTTTCTACCTTATACTTGTGATTTCTCTAGATGACTAGGGTCTATTTTTCAAGCGAATAACTAAATTGTCCCAAATTATTTTTTTTAGGGACTTAATTGAATATTTCAAAATTTCTCAGAGATTAATTTGGCCCGATTTATTTTTGTTATGGACTAAAAAGTGTTTTTATGTTTCTCAAGGACTAAGTTGGGTTTCTCAAAATTTCTAAGGAACCAAAATAGACTTTTACTCATTTTTGTAGAAGATACGATAAATATCACTATAATTAATTTAGCTCTCATGACAAAATTCAGCCTAACAACATTGACATTACTTAAATATCTTTATCAATTGTAACTAGTGGATAAACTTCGTAAATTAAAATACAATAAATAAAAATATAATAATAAAAAAATATTATTAATATTATGTTATTGTTGTAAAAAATAATTTGAAATTGAAAAAAGACAAATAAAACATTTACTGCGAGACATATAAATTACTTAATTAATTAGTTTAGTTGGTATTACTAGTATATATTGCAAAGTAAAACATTACATGTGTGTTTGTTGGGGAGGAAGATTGATCTAGCAACAAAATTAGTCTGGGGAAATAAATTAATTAAAGAATGAGTTGAAGAGAGAAATTTGGTTAAGAATCACAATCAATTGAAACATTCGGATTTGATCGATATGATCCATAACTAACCCAGTGATTTTTTTATTTTAAAAGAAATAGTAAATTTCAAAATAATAAATTTATACAACTACAAAATCTTAATTCGAATTTTAATAAAATATTTAATATAATAATATGAATAGTTGTTAATTAAATTAATATCAACAAATGTTAGTTGATTAAAATTTAAGAACAACAAACATGAATTTTAACGAGGTTTGCATCTCCATCGAATTTTGGATTGTAATTAGAAGAAAAAAAAATCCAAAACAAAACCCTTTGTAACTTGAATTGGGATATGCCGCCATATGAAAGTATTGCAAAGCGTAAGTGCATGTACCGGCAGTAAGCACATCATTCTCCCTTTTGTCCCATTTAAAATAGAAAATAAAAAAAAATATTAAAATTATTTATCTTAATTTTTTATTATTTATATACACATATCTTTATTAAAAATTATGAGATATTAAATACTTACTAATAAAATTTTAAAAAACAAACATATTAAATAAAAATAATTTAAATTCTCATATATAAAATTAAAAAAAATTCCGGTGCAAACTTAAGATGTCAGTCAAGGGATTGATTGGAACTTGGAGCTACGCAAAACAGTGAGTCATTATTTTCACTCCTTTTCTTCAATATTTATTTTTTCATCAATAATTCGGATAATTTTTTTTAATAAAAGAATATCTATATTTTATAGTTTAATAGATTACATTTTATATTTTTAATATTACATCTGTTTTTATATATAAAACTCTTTTGAAATTTTTTATATTATTTTGTAAGATTTTATTTGAATTTTCAAGTGCATTGATTATTTATTTATTAATTTATCTTTAATTAATTTATATATTTTTCTACAATCAACAATAAATACGATTATAAAACTATTAAATAATTATTATAAAAAATTATAAAAATAATATCAATTGTCAACAAATTTAATATCACCGTTAGATTTTTTTATTTATGTGATTTGATCAATTAAATGGATCAGATAGAGCTACCATTAACCACAATATTCTTTGATCACCGTGTTTAAAATACCAACACATGCCCAAAAATAATTACGCAAGCATGCCAATTTTGGTGTGAATATGTTGAGCATGATTGATATTGATATTGAAGAAAAGAGAAGACCAAGTATGAATCTGTGTACTGATCATTGCAACTTGCAAGTGGACCAAGGAGCTATAGCTATGAAAAATACTTTTCTATGCACCAAATACATTTTTTATTTTATTATATTAGGGATGACACTGCAAGAAGAACTAGAATTCCCCATATCTTTGATCTGCTGATCTTCTTCACTGTACAATAGTATATGCCATATCTCCCTCACTCAATTATTAATCTGCAGGCTCATATACATATATACTAGTACTATTAGATAAGATAAGAAATAGGTCTTCCAATTTATTAATGGCATCATTTTTGGGACTCTAATTTTATGAACAGTCGAAGATTCCCTTCGGACTGTATAAAATGATAGATATAGATATTTAGTCAATTATACATTTGTTCATAGGTTCAATTCTTAGTGGTATATATATATATTGAGAGAAAAAAATCAATCATTTAAATAGATGTAAATTGTTTTGAGAGATTAAGACCAATACTTTAAATTAAAAAAATGAAAGACGGAGAAAAAGAAAATATAATAAAAAAGAAAGAAAAGGAAATGCAATGAATAGGAGCTGGATATTAATTGCTTGTTATTGGATGGAGATTTTGGTGGACTTTTTAGAATATAATATTTTAAAAATTAAAAATATATTAAATAGAATTATTATTTTTTACAAAATCATTCTTTAAATAAAGTATAATTTTTTTCTTTATTTCCTTCTTTTCTCCTCTCCCAAAGTCCTTCTCCTCTTTTTTCTCATCCAAACTCTCAAATATAGTCTAATATGTGTGAAAAATTGAAACTACTAACTTATTATCGGAAGAAGGAACTAATCAATTTTTGAGATAAAAATAAAATTTAAAAGAGCAACGGTTGAGGAAAGAGAGATTACTTCATTGGTACTCATTTCATGCCATCATTAAAGCGAATATTAATAAGTCCTCTATCCCTTTTTATACGCTAGTATTTTTTCATATATGTTAAAAAAAAAAAAGTTGTATATTTAATTTAATATGTGTCCATTTTTGTGTTTAGATGTTCCTAATAAATTTTTTTATATATTAATGTATTCAACATTAACTTTTTATTTCTAACATACATTATAAGATACATTAGTACTATTAATAATGAGTATATACAGAAAAATAATAATACATGCATCTTTTAACTTTATAAAAAAAAAATATTCATCTAGTAACTTGAATTGGGTCATCACCCCCTTTCCAAGGTAAATGTAAACCCCTTTATTATATATAAAACAAAATAGGTTTAAAAATATTAATTAGGGACATAGAAAGCTTAGTAGTAATTAATTATTAATCAATTATAATGATATAGTCCTATAATCTTTTTAGTAATCATAAAAATATCAATTATTATAACACATTTTTTTAAAAAGGGAAAGTGGAAATTATTTTTAATTAAAGTAGTATTAATGAACATTAGACTATAAAAAATACTTTTCATGTTTGGTATGGGCATAAACGAGTTAAACTCTTAATGAGCCGAGTTGGAAGATTACTTTAGCTAGTTATATCACAACCCAAATATAAAAGGTAGAGGGAAAATCCTAGTTGAGATAGTTTCCACTTAATTAAGCTAAAATTTCTCATTAGATCCCCTCGCCTAAGACCTAGAAGAAACACAATAAAAAAGGGAGAGTTATAGTTGAAAGATCAAGTCAGTTTGAAACAAAACCCCCCAAAAAATTTAAATCTTGAATTTGATTCTTTCGTTTACTGAGGACTCTAGAATTCCACGTCAAAATAACCATTTTACAATTTTTCTATGAAAATTAAACTTCAATTCTATTATGACAAAACTTTTAGCACATGGATATTATCTTATGGACATTTTGCTGCACACTTTAAATATGTATACCATTAGAAAACTTATTTTACAGCCATTTAATTGTTTTAGATTGAAGGATTTAAGATTGGAGGAAGAAATGAATGGAGAGAATAAAAAATGTCTTATTACTTGCATTACAAGTAACTACCCTAACTTATGATTTTATATCAAACACTTATTTTGATATTGTTATAACAAACTAATAACAGTCCCTAACAACTTTTAACAAACTTCTTGATACTTCTAACTTCTATTTTGAATTACAATTTCAACATTCTCCCTAATTTATAATGGTTAAAGGCATTACTCTTGCTCCTCATTTCTTAAAATTTCAATCTCCTCAATGACTTCGTGAGAATATCAACCTTTTGCTCATCTGCCCTGCAATGCTCTAGCTTCAATTTGTCCTTGTTCACTTGGTCTCTTAGGAAATCGAAACGTGTTTCAATGATTTGCTTCTTCCATGTGCAATAGGATGTTTGACTAAGTCTATTGCTGATTTATTATCAATCAACATCCTTAATGGCCATTCATTTCTCAATCTCATTTCAAACATTAATTCTGCTAGCCATAAAGCTTGACAAGCTCCCATTGATCCATCTACATATTCAGCCTCACATGAAGATAGAGCTACTATGATTTGCTTATGTGAGCACCATGAAATTGATGTTTTATTCATCATAAACACATAGCTTGTAGTGTTTTTCCTATCATCCTCATCTCCACACCAATCAACATCAGTGTATCCTACTAATTCAACTTCACTTTCATATGAACTTCTAGGATATAGCAAGCCATACTCACTAGTTCCTTTGATGTATCTCAAGATCTTCTTTGCTACCATGTATTTACTAATCAGTCCTACACCATAGGATATGTTAGGTCTTGTATTACACAAATACCTCAACGATCCTACCACTTGCTTGAACAATGTATGATCAATCAACTCTTCATCTCCTTACTTTCATAGTGCCAACCCTGTTTATAAAGGAATACTAGTGCTATTGCTCTCTTGCATATTAAATCTCTTTAATACATCATTAACATACTTCTTTTGGTGCATGAAAACTCCATTTCTCATGGTGACAAACTCAATTCCAAGGAAATATGACAATACTCCCAAGTTTGGCATTTCAAACTCTTCTTTCATTCTTGTTTTAAATTGTGTTATCTCAACTTCATCACATCCAGTTACTAATAGGTCATCAACATAAAGATATATTAGTAGTGTAGGTAAGGCTACTGACCTTTTAACATAGATTCCATGCTCATTCGCACATTTTTCAAAGTGCTGTTCGAGGAGAAATCTGTTAATTCTCTTGTTCCAGGCCCTAGGAGTTTGCTTCAAGCCATACAAGGATTTTCTCAACTTGTACACAATGTCTTCCTTTCCCTTTATTTCATATCCTGGTTGTTGTTTTACATAGACTTCTTCATCCAATGGTCCATCGAGGAATGCTGACTTCACATCTAGTTGATGCAAAGACCAACCTTTGTAGCTAGCCATTGACATTACAAGTCTTATAGTTTCAATCCTGGCCGCTGGTGCATACACTTCATCAAAGTCCAGTCCAGGTCTTTGTTGGAACCCTTTTGCTACAAGTCTACCTTTGTACTTGGCGATCTCTCCATTATGCTTCATTTTGATTTTATAGACCCATTTCACATCAATTGGTCTTATGTGCATAGGTAATGTCATTAGTTCCCAGGTTTTGTTTCTTTCAATGGCATTAAGCTCATCTTCCATTACTAGTCTCCAGTTTGGATCACTTAGGCCTCATCATGACTGACTGGTTCTGATTCAGCCAATAATGCAAAATGAATCAACTCTCCATCTGCATTTATTGTTGAGTCAGATGCTACTTCATAATTGTGCAATCTTACAGAAGGTTGTCTAGCCTTATTAGATCTTTTCACTGGTTCTGGAGCTGGCTGTGCTGCTACACCTATTGCTTGATCATCCTCCAGATCAACTATCACTACACTTCTTGAGCTGGTTGTGGCACTTTTTTTTTCCCAATTTCGTCTTTGGGATTCATCTACTAGTATGGCTCTGCTTATAACCATTTTTCCTTTGTTTGGATCATAGAGGTAGTAGGCTTCAGTTAAATCATAACCCAACAACACAATCTACTCAGCTCTATCATCCAACTTTCTTATGTTTTGAGCAGACACATGTCTAAAGCATAATGAGCCAAATACTCTTTGATGGCTCACATTTGGTCTCTTACCAGACCAAGCTTCTTCTGGTGTCTTAACGCCCAATCTTTTAGTAGAACACTTATTTTACAACCCTTTAATTGTTTTAGATTGAAGGATTTAAGATTGGAGGAAGAAAAGAATGAAGAGAATACAAAATGTCTTACTGCTTGCATTACAAGTAACTTCCCTAACTTATGGTTTTATATCAAACACTTATGAGGAAATTGTTATAACAAACTAATAACAACCCCTAACAACATTTAACAAACTTCTTAATACTTCTAACTACCATTTTGAATTACAATTTCAACATATACTATTGAAAATTGATTTGCTAAAAGGGTCCACCAAGAATATAAAATTTGCCTACTTTATCTATTTCACATCTTTGATAGTTTAAGATTTTTGAACAAAATTGCATATAGATTAAGAAGGAGTCATTTGAAATGAGTGATAGCAAACTTTCAATTTAAGAATCCAATATCATTTGAGAGGGATACATTATTTTCTTCAAATTAGCTATCACAAAGTCCAAACTTTAATTCCTTTTTTTAAATTAGCTATCTCAACATCTAATCCATCACATCCCATAATTAAGTTATTTAATTTAGATATTTTTAACGTAAATTAAATTTATATTTAATACGAAAGTGAATGTTTCAAAATCACATAAACCGATGTGATTTTATAAAAATTATAATTTATATTTTTACATAATTACAATAATTTAATGTGATTAACAAACTCACCATGATTCCAATAATATGTTAAAACATTTTATTTTAAATTCACTTGCTTTCATCGTTAAGCTATAATGTGACTCATCATTGTTGGATATGCAGGGGAAATTTGGTTTACTATGAGCCACACTTCCGCTTCCTATATTCACCTTTTATTTCCTCTCCTTTACCACTCACTAAGTATGAGAAGTAGAACGTCCATGATTATTTTTTCCTCATAATAATGAAATGAGATTGCATTATTATTATTATTATTTGAGTGGATGAACAAAATTAGGTGCTGACACAACATATGTACAAAGAAAGGAAGATAATAGAATGAAAGTGAAGAGTGAGGGGATTGTGACTTGAACCAAAATAAAGTGGTACGAAAAGCTGTTAGATGGGCCATTTGGTGTGATAATGGAAGTTGTTCTCATCCTCTCGGACTATTTCCTACCCTTGTCACTCCCAAATTATTTATTTTTGTTCACCTTTTCCCTTCCTAATTATATGTTGCTTCAAGCTGCAAATGGCAGCATAAATTTGCAAGTAAAGCATGACTTAAACAAATGAGTATTTGTTGGGATCACATGACTCACACTGCCTTCTTTCAAGGCATTATCATATTAACTCACATTTACTCACTAAGCTTGCAACATTTCTAAATAATTAGATGTGATATTTTAAAGAATTAAAATATGTAAAAAAAAATTGTCTCAATATTTTTCTATTTTTTTTTTCAATTTAGGTATGTATATCTTGTTTAGAGATTTTTTTATTAATATGAATGAATTCGATATAGTAGAATTTACAATACTTTGTACATCAACCACTTACACTAAATTTTAGTGGTTTTTTAATGATGTATTTTTTAGGTGCATAGAAGTTCATACACATTTGTCCTCAAGACTTACCGTGACCAAAGAAAAACCTCAAGGTTCAAAACTAACAATGATGCTTCCATATCACACACCAATATAACACCAATAAAGTCCTCATTATCAATTGCAAAATTGGATCACAAGTCATTGAAGTTGAAAATATGAAAATTCATCAATTCTGTTAAGTGTTTGGACTTGAAGTTGACATTATTTAAAATATATGAATTTTTATATTTTTAGGGGTGTATGTGGGTTGGATTGAGCGAGTTTTGACAAAATCCAATACCCGACCTAATCGATTATCTTTAGGTTGAGTTAAATTATAAATCCGTATTTTTTCATTTAACAGATTCAATCTGATAAAAAACGTGTTGGATTGAGTGAACGGGTTGGCGGGTCGACCGCGCGTCTACGTACACCCATAAATGTAACACTGATCATGAATATAATTGATTTTTAAATGATTTTTGTAAAATCAAATAATATTCATGAACAACCCGACCTTTTCTACCTATGCATCACGACGCCTTTATTCCACGGCCACTCTTTTAGTGCGGTGTAAGCAACGCGCCACATGTCTTTGATACGGTCTCGCCAGTTCCTAGGTAAGAAAAATGGATACCAATCAATCAAGAAAGAAGGGGGGACTAATTCTGCATTTCTCCACGTCACGTGACGCGTCACCAACTGACATGTCAGATCTGAAGCTTATTGAATTGCCACGTGGAACACCTCACGTGGGTGAAGACGTAAGTTGGACCGAGTTCCTGTCAATTATCCAGGGCCCCATAAGATAGATACCCCATCATCACACCTAAATACAAAAATGCTCCCATTCCCTTCTTTCTTCTGTTCGCAATTCGTATTACGTTACTACCATTTGCTGTTCTCTTCATATTTTAAGTATACTTTCATTAAATAAGTATGATTCAAATCACTGTAATTCTATGGGGTGACGTCATTTTTGACAACTTTGATTTCATCCGATAATATCATCATTTTCTTTTTTTTATAATAAGTGTTACTTTAATTAAAAAATAGTATGAATGTTATTAATATTTTATATATATTATTATTATCGATAAAAATAAAAAATATATTAAATATTTAGATGAATAATTTAATAAAATAGCAAATGATTAGTTAATCTTGATTAGTAGTAAGATTTGATTACGGAGTGAAAGGGCGTCTCCGTTTTGCCGCGAACGGACAGTCCCACGTGGCGGTCATATCAGTGGGGCCGAAAGAGCACAGAGTATGAGTATAGAGACACATCCCTCTACTATCAAGTATGAAGTATGAAGTCTAATCTTAATAATTTAGGTGTTTATTATTTGTGATTTCTGAAAATTGAATTTAAAGTATAATTTCTAGACTTTATATATACCCACATTAACTCATTTTCCAGTTGAACCTTAACTACGTTTGATATTTCTCCTACTCAGCATATCTGTGCACCTTCAGCGGTGCATGATTGAACCTACTTTGCTTTCCTCCGAAGTATTCTTCTTCCCTCTGCAGCTACCAAAACTGAACCACATATCATATCATTTTCTGTTTCAACAACAAACTAACACTATCACTATCACAATCACTAGTACCTATTTATATTACCTCTTACCTAATCATAATTATTATTAGTATTAAGATTATATAAATAAACACAAACATGTTGCACTGTATGAATCTAGCAGCTGATAGTTGCTCTTCCGACATAACAGTTTTGGAAACCCAAACACAAAGGATGAACCGGCAACAACAACAACATCACCAAAGTTACTTTTCTTCTTCTCCTTCTTCTTCTTCATCACTTAATCACTCAATCAAGCTTGATCCACCATCTGGATTAATTAACCAGTTTCACATGCCAATTGTAGCTACTCCTGGATTTGATGTCAATTCTGCAATTTCAAGAACTTTCAGTTGTCCACCTGTTCTAGTAGACCCCAAACTCAATGATTCTTCTTCAATTGGGAAACAGAATTGTTCTAACAAGAGGAAACCTGAAAAGGCACATAATCCTAAACTCAAGGTGTGTGTCCAATTTTGCATTGAGAGTTAATCATAACAATATAATTGAATTGAATTGAATTGGATTTATTTATTTATATTTTTATTTTTTGTTTAGACTGTTGATGAAAATGATAACAAAGAGAAAAAAAGGATAAAAGTTGGTGTTGAAGACGGTGAATCAAAAATGACGGGGCAATCCAGCGGCAAAAATAACAACAAAGAAAACTGTGCAGTAGCAGATACTTCAAATTCAAAAGCTTCCGAGGTTCAAAATGAAAAACCTGATTACATTCATGTTCGAGCACGTCGTGGACAAGCCACCGATAGCCATAGCTTAGCAGAAAGAGTGAGTAATAAAATAATAATAATAATTTTCTTGAGGTACATATAGCATGAATTTGAAGCATTGTTTGTATTTGAATTTTGATGTACAGGTTAGAAGGGAAAAGATTAGCGAGAGAATGAAGTATTTACAAGATTTAGTACCTGGATGCAATAAAATTACAGGAAAAGCTGGAATGCTTGATGAAATCATCAACTATGTTCAGTCTCTTCAACGACAAGTTGAGGTAACTACTTAATCCATATATCCCTTATTATAAGACTCGGTTACAATTGTAAATTCATTTTATGTCAAATCCCTTTGCAGTTCTTGTCAATGAAATTAGCTACTGTCAATCCAAGGCATGACTTCAATATTGATGATCTCTTTGAAAAACAGGTAAAGGGATATATGTATATGAAAGAATTTCAATTTCATTTTCACCTTAACTTTTAGCTCAATCTGCATTATGTAATTTTTAACATACTCTTCTGTATTTTATTTGATTCTCATACAGGTGTTTCCTAATTGTGATGCAAATGCTACTTTTTCAGCCATGGGAATATCATCAGAATTGAATAACAATCCTTATCTTCAGTTCAATTCACCACAGCAATTTGTTTCTTATGGTGGATTAGATAATACTGGGATGAACCCTTCAGATATGGGACTTAAAAGGACCATAAGTGCCCCTGTATCTTTACCTGAAACTTTTATTGATTCTTCTTGTTTCTCTGTAGGTTCTCTCCTTCTGTTCATTACTTTTTTTGTCCTTATTAGTGTTCTAGTTGTATATATTGGTCTACTATTTTATTAATTAATTTTATCTTGTTTATTTCTGTTGCAGCAAATTATACCTCCCACAACATGGGAAGGTGATTTCCAAAACCTTTACAACAACTTGAGTTTTGATCAAGCAAGAGCAACATCATTTTCTTCTCAATCTCAGTTATTCACAGGTAGCTAAAAATTGTGTTTACCTGTAATATCTCTCTCTCTCTCTTTTTGTGAAGGAAGCTATAATATCACTTTTTGCTTAGCTTGGTATCTTTAATGTAAAAAGTAGATGCAAAAGTGAGTGGATTTAATAGATGATGGAGACGTTGCATCCCACTGATTTTGATCAAGCATATAAATATGATATTTTTCTTTTGTCTTTCAATAATCAAAATAAAAATGATTGTTTAAAATGGATCTGTTAAATCATTCAATTATACAGCTGGACTACTTTATTTTTATTTTTATGTCTTTCCACTTTTTCATTATACTTTACTTACAAGAATGTAAAGGTTAATGCTATTATGTAAGAACATGACACATATACTTTGTTCAGTTTAAACAAGAGACATAAAAGATTATTTTAGTCTTAGGCTATTAGCATGACAAAAAACATGAATAGTTAGTTGTCTTGTCTGGATCAAGTGACAAAAACACTTACTTGGCAAATTAATTGTATTTTGTGAAATAAATTGGATGACCAAGTTTAGGACCAGCAATAGCATCAGTCGTTTTCTTAAGCCAAAGGAGATATTATAACAACTTGAGGCTTGTTTGTTGTTGCCATTTCACAATCCCATTTTTTAGAGACCACTTAAAATCAGTGAAAATGTTGGTCTCACAAGACTGATGGATGTGTGAATGGTGTAACATAGAGATAGAAAAGTAAGATAGAAAGCGAGAGATATACTATTATTATACTATATACTAGGAGTGATATATGATTTGAAATATGTAAAGGAATAGATAAAAAAAAATGGATAGATTAGAAACTGTAAAAGCCACTTGATATAAGATTGTTCTAACTCTAAATATGGAAATATTTATACTAGACTACTGATTATAAATTCTAAACAAGTGTTATTTGAAATCTATGCAGGTCTAGGTGAAGCTAGCAATTTAAAGATGGAGATGTAGACCAGAAAATCTGTGACACTATTCATTGGATTAATTAGCTTAATTCCTCCAAAATGCCTCTTATCAAGATTCTTTTTTCTTTTCAAGTACATAGCCAGCCTACATATTAATTGTTTGTAACTTTGTATACTACTACATAATATTAATAAAATCATATAATTAATACCTGTTAACTTCAGTCACCTTCATTTACACATTAAAATTAGAAAATGACCAATGAGAAAGGGTTGATAACGATCAAAGTTCTAATACGGGGACCAGGTAACTATGGCATATATAACTTTTCACTGCTTTTCTCTGATTATTAGTATTTCTCCTTACTCTCAATGTCCTCTGTTAAACAAAAACATATACTAATATATATATTTATTTACACAATCTTTGTTTAGCCTAACTTATAATTGCTTGAATATAGTGTATGTGAGGTTTGTGAGATTCATGTTATTAAGTTAAACATGGGAATGCCTTCAAATTCAAATGATTGCAGAAGTAATCATGCCACTTTTTATGTACTAAATTAACCTGACCTCTTCGATATTCAACGAAGCCTTATCCATTTATTTGGATGAAGCAGAAAGAAAACACTTAACATGTTGAGGGGAGAGAACTTGGATAGGGGACCTTCATAAAGCAGCATTTGGGGACAGAATAAGAGGCTCTTGATTTAGACAGTGATAGCTATAAGACCATAGAATGAATAAATAGGAGAAGTGGAAAGGGGGGATGGGCAAACATTTTCCTGTCTTCAATTTATTAGAATCCTATTTTGTCTTTGATGTGCTCAAAAGAATTTATTACTCAGTTCAATCATAAATATCATTTTTTTGTCAATTACTTTAATAGTTAGACTCGCACATATCAATATCTTTATGAATTGTATTTATGGTAAATCATAAATATCATTTCTATTCATGTGTATATGGTTAGAAGGATAGATAGACCCTTACCCCAATTCTCAAATGTTTATAAATAGTATAGTATGTGTGGTTATTGTTCTTGTTTTTATAATATGCATGAAAGTAAAGTTCTAAGTTTCCAAGTATGGTTGTATGAACGGTTAATTGGGAAGTAGTACTGGTTTTGATATTTGGAGATAAATGCATAGATACAAGTGTGGCGCAGCCATGCATGTTTCATTTTCAAGGCATTTATAATGGTGACATGGATGCAACTGTCTTGTTCATAGAGAAGATTTTGTTTGATTCTCTGTTCCTGCGGATAGGGAGAGATGATATTGGATATTGCTTTCAATTGGCCCATTTATAGCTTTTTGTGAGAATTTTTTTCCTCTCTATCCTTTCAATCACATGGGGCGCTCTTGGGCACTTCCAAAGGCTTATACTATTATTATTAAAAAATCAAAAAGCTAGAGAAAATCCACAAAGATTCCCTTTCTAGCATCATTAAATATAAGGGAAAAAAGTTTAAAAAGCAAAAATCAATGTTATGCTGGATCAGATTTGGAGTATGAATTATTTGATACACAGATTTTATGAAATAGGATCAATTGACATCATTATCACAGAATATGAAATTAATCAATCCTACTAGATTGAAAGTTCTTGTGAAATATATGATGTTTATAAAAAAAATCATACCGTATAACTATAATAATACTTTATTTTAATAATATATATAAATGTAAATTATTTTAACGGTCAGGTGAATCTCACAATTCTACTTTACTAGGAAGGTATAATTGTCAGGATGTATAAGAAATAATGCATCAAGTGCCTATTTACCATGATGGCATGATCATTTGTACTTTAGCTCTGCATCTTTACATAGATAATAATAATCAGACATGCACTTCGTTTGTACAATTAGACTTTTTTTGTTTGAGGTGAGCCTTTTTTTTTATGGATGGGCCTAAAGTAAAGCAAGGCTTCTGCAACCTTGCTTGTTTATGTGATTGTTACTCAAATGTGTTTATGTAAAAAACACAATCGTTAAAAATTTGAAACCATCCATCTAGAACAGAGAAAATCAAAAGACACCAACGTTTGTTTTTTATATATAAAAAAGTGAACATAAGAAGGCAAACAATTGTTAAATTCAAGAAATGAATATTTTACAATTACATGCAAAGCACTGAATATGAAGTTAGATAGATTACAAAACACAAGCTAAATAAATCCACTAGACGATTGAAGCATCACCAGCATCTGTGAATGAAAGAAACTAAAGTCGTTCAGTTAATATTCCAAAATTGAGTGGAAATAAAAAGAAAATGTGAGAAAGAATGCAGACCTTTTCCAGGAACAATGACAAGAGGTGCTGCTTTACAGTGGTGAAAGCAGTACTCACCAACACTTCCCTGTAACACACTGAACAACAAAAAGCATACAAATAAATAATAATGCATGCATGATACATATTACATACAGAGAATGAATGACACACACACACACCTTTGAAACAAACTTCTGCCTCTAGTCCCCATAATCACTGCTGCAGGTTTGATTCTCTCTGCTTCCTTGCAAATTACTTTTCCTGGATCACCTTCCACAATCCGAGCTACTGTTTTCACCTATTTCCTCATCATAATAATCATTTACAATTAACTATATTCCAAAACAAAAAGAAGTTCCATTATAAAGCATCAAATCTCAACAACACATTTTGATCGTGCACTCAAGTTACAACCAAATTGAAGAAGAGTAAGCAAGTTTCATTGTTAAAATTCATATTGTACAAACTATAAAAGGGCAAGTTACCCATCAATGAATCAGAGTTGTTAATACATACCTTGTTTGGTGGAGGGATTTTGGACAACTAAGTCTATATTTTTTTAAAAAGTAACATGAATTATGATCATATAAGATTTCAATCATTCTTAAAAATATTTTTTATAATTTGCTTAATTTCAAAAAGACAAACAGGTCATCCCTTCTCTTCTGAAATGTACCCTTAGTTTCAACACAATTTGAAGGTCATAAAATAAAATGGGTTAACAATGTGTTTGAATTGGGGATTAGTTTTATAGCTAATCCAATAGATTAAAGGTATCTGATAGATTTATAAGTTTAATTCATATTAGAGTCAGAAGTTTTCAATGTCAAGGCATTACATCCAACTATTTTTGTGATATTTGAAGAAGATATGATAAAAGTCGATAATCTTAATGATATGACAGTTATGATTCATTGACGATGTAAAAAATATTTACACTACTTTATTTTATAAAAGTTCATATGAATTGGGTTCCGGAGACTCATTAGATTCAAGGTACACCCTGAGGTTCAAAGAGAGCTGACAGAGATACTTAAAATCGTTTACCAAAAAAGTCCTCATATGGACAGTGGGAGTTGAACCCACAACTTTGTGAAAAGAATCTTTACATTAACGGTGCATATGAATCAAATCCTTATTTATTTTGAGTGAAGAATAGTGTTTCAAATAAAATATATAAATTACACAAGTATTTGTGCTCTAAAGTTACTAACCAAAAATTTCAAGTGAACAGGCAAGTTCGTCTCTGAAATTGTAAACGTCCATTAAATTAATCCTTCAATTTTGCAAATTGATAAATACAACTCTAAGATTGTAAAATATTAATCAAAATAGTCAATCAATAAACTTTTGTCTTTATATATTTTGAAATGGCACAATAATAGAATATGTGGCTTATCAACATTAATCTCACATCAATGTCATACATAGACAAATTTGTCAATGAAATTTTGTTATCTCAAAAACAAATTTATGTGTAATTGTAATTATCTATGGATTAAGTATTGAGAAATTAGTCAATGAAATATTTAAATTTCATAGAAAAATTAGTTAATGTTGTGATGACATTGATATATGATCAAAAAATGAGTTACATATTCAATTAATATGTTGGATCATTGTCGCTCATGATAAAAATTTAAATATAGACTATTTTAATTAATATTTCACAACTTTAAGAATGTATTGCCAATTTATAAAATTTATGAATTAATTTGACAATGCTTAAACTTTCAAATACCAATTTCTCTATTCACTCTAAAAAAATTCATGCTGAACAACAAAAACCTCAAATCACTTGGCCATATGCTCAACTGTAGTTTAATAATTTGAAGCACGCTTCCATTTTTTAAATTTTATTTTTTTAAATTGAATAACTCTATCCTATAATATTGTTGTAAATAAAAAGTCTATTCTATTTTATTTGTGAAATTGTATATTACAAAAAAATTCATAAATAAATAAATAGAAAAACAGAGAGAGACGCTAACCATTGCGACTTGAAAAGCCTCAACAGCTAATTTTTCCATCAGCACCTGGGTCATGTCATACACAATTTGGTTCTTCACATCTGCAAAATATATTTAATCAAAAAACAAAAATTACAATTGTTTATATTTGATAGAAAATGAATTCAAAAAACTATGAAACATATATACTAAAACAGACACGAGATATCAAAGACAGAAACACAATCCTGACACATTTTCAATCAAAAATATCGGTGCTATTTAAAAAAAGAAAAAAAAAGTAATATGAGAAAGCAAAGGAACCTGAAACGGCATGAACAAGGTGGATAGTATCAGCAAGTCTGCATAGATGAATAAGAGCCCAATCAAAAGCATGTTTGCTATTGGGACCATGATCTATGGCTAAAACTATATCCCTTCCTCTTCTCCTCTCCCCTGTTTCTCTTTCAAGCTCTGGCTCAGCCACCACTGGGATCAGAGAAGGAAGCTTCACTTCTCTGTAGTTGTATTCTTCTACATCTTCCATCACCGTCTCCATTTTTATTCTCAACTCTTTTCCTCTACTCAAACTTTTATATGAAATTATAAAAGACACCAACTGTTTACTTTTTAAACAAAACAAATTATTTCTTTGTTGGTTTGACTTGGTGGCACTTTCTCTTTTCTTTCCACGGTTTTGCTTTTGAAATTGTCGTGTCCAAATAGAAAACCTCTAGGACAAAGCATCTAAGAAAAGTATTTGTTACTTGAGCTGAGCTGAGATTTAAATCAATCCAAATTATTATTATTATTTTTAAAATTACGTATTTAACTCAAATGAAACATTTATAATAAGATACAAACACTATTATTTTATGAAAAATACTAATATATATTCTAAAGACATGTATTAAAGAATTAAAAATTAAGACTTTATTTTAATAACTATATATTCAACTTGTAAAAAGTTTTAAGAAAATAATAATACATTAATTTAATTTTCATGTACGATAAATCGTAATTAACCAACTATGTGTAAATTTAAATTCTAATACATTATCATCAATTATTTTTTGTCTTTCTAGAAACATACGGATTCGGCAATCTTTAGTGATGCTTTCAATTGATACAAGTGTATAACCACGATGACAGAATACAAGGCGCCTCTTGTGTTGTGTGGGGCAATGTTTATTTTAATATTGTTTTAAAATCTGTAATTTAGGATTAGGAGATGTATCTTGTAATGGGAATACATATTATTCAGTATTTTTTACTCAAAATTTCAATACATGTGGAAAGTAAGCACATTTCTTTTTTCTTAAAGTGAAATTGTGAATTATTCGAAATTTATACTTTCAGCTCGACTAGCATCAAATTTCTATTTCTATATATATACATACAAATTAAATATTTATTTTTTATTTAACACATATTAGCCATGGTAATGAGTAAGATTTTGTTGATCGGTGGCACCGGATACATCGGAAAGTTGATTGTGGAAGCGAGCGTTAAAGCTGGCCACCCGACCTACGTTTTGATCCGAGAGTCAACTCTTTCCAACTCTGCTAAATCTTCCATCATCCACAAATTCAATGATTTGTCTGTTAATCTTGTTTTTGTACGAAAATAATATCCTATTCATTTCCCATAACTAGCTATTAGCTACTACTACTTCAAATAATACAATATGATCATGCAGGGGGATCTACATGACCATCAAAGTTTGGTGAATGCTATAAAACAGGTCGATGTGGTCATTTCTACTGTCGGTCGCTCCCAGTTGTCTCATCAAGATAACATTATTTCTGCCATCAAACAAGCAGGAAATGTTAAGGTATATTTTCCATTATTTACTTCTCAATTAATATATTAAATTCAAGGAGAAGCTATTTTAAATTCTTAACCAAAATTTGATTCTCAATTGAATTTGCAATGAAACTTATCATGTTACCATGATAATTGTCATATAATCTGAAATATTAGCTTCTTTGTTTGATAGAGGTTCTTTCCTTCTGAATTTGGAAATGATGTGGACCGAAGTAATGCTGTTGAACCTGCAAAGAGTGCATATGCCACTAAAGCCAGAATTCGCCGCACCATTGAAGCAGAAGGAATTCCTTACACTTATGTGTCAAGCAACTTCTTTGCTGCTTACTTCCTACCCTCTTTCTCACAGCCTGGTGGAGCTACATCTCCCCCAAGAGATAAAGTTGCTATCCTTGGAGATGGAAACCCCAAAGGTGAAAACTATTCACACAGTTTAACACCAAAATTATACACTTGAATTTCACTTATTGTCCTAGTATCCTATTAAACACCAATAGTCGAACACCAAACATGACATTGACACATATACACCATAAATAGTTTAAGAAAATAGAAATAGTTGAACGTAACCACATTATTGAAATCTGATACCAACGCGTATTTGATATTGAACATTTGAATTTCACTCATATCCTATGAAAAACTAATATAGACACTAACATTGAGCATAGCACTGACATGGACACGTAGACGCTGATAATAATTTAAGTGGTGACGTTGAGTGTTGATACTACATAACTAATAACTTTAGGTTGATTAATTAACAGCTGTTTTTAACAAGGAAGAGGATATTGCTACTTATATAATCAAAGCAGTTGATGATCCAAGAACATTGGACAAAATTCTCTACATTAGACCTTCAGCTAATGCTTTGTCTTTTAATGATCTGGTATCTCTCTGGGAGAAAAAGATTGGTAAAACTCTTGAAAGAATCTATGTCCCAGAGGAACAGCTTATAAAGCAAATTCAAGGTTGGTAATAAGTGACCTTTGTTCATAATATAATCTGAATAAAAACAGCAATAATTTATTTGATTTTCTTTCTATCTTTCAGAGTCCTCACCTCCCTTAAATATGATCCTGTCAATTGCTCACTGTGTGTATATAAAAGGGGATCATACTAACTTTGAAATTGAGCCATCATTTGGAGTAGAAGCTACAGCTCTCTATCCTGATGTGAAATACACTACTGTAGATGAGTTCCTCAATCAGTTTGTCTGAGATGCAAACCGTGATGTGTTTTGCCTTTTGGTAAAACTGCACTGTCTAAAATAATCATGTAGTAGTAGCAGCCCTATCTTGCTGGGTTGTGAATGAAGAAACCTATGCTATGCTATGTTTTATTATGATAAATTCAGCTAGTTTACACTAAATTTCAACCAATAAGAAATAGTATTTTTAACATAATTCTTGTTTTTATAAATGATAGACATTATTAATGAAACGCTTAGGCCCCTGGAGTTACTGTTAGAAAAAAAATTAGATAGGAGATAGAAAACCAGAGTTAGTTATATATATTATTGAGATATCAAGATTGGCCTCATATAGAAGATAGTGATCTTTTCAAGTTAGGATTCACTTTTTTGGTAGCACCAAGATTTGTTGTAAATTTTGTATCTGCGTCATGAGGAGATTGTGTTGGGCTGCAGAACATGTCATGAAATACTGACATAGGCAAACATAATATGTGTATTTGTTTTCCTTCTTTCTAATGATCATTTTTTTTTTGCCTGCCTTAGGCAATCTCTGTAGTCGCACAGTCAGACAAACTTGTACAGTACATGCAAGATCAGACAACTTCATTGTAAATTTAATAAATCGGTCTCAACCGTCTGATTTTTACCAACAATCAAGATTGTCTCTACAGCCACTTTTCCCTATAGGGAATCCAAATTCCTGATAAGTTTCTTCATGTATGCCGTAGGCAGCGTTCCATCGTGTCACTGAATAAAGAATCTTTCTCCAATAAAAAGGGTCTTTGATTTGGAGCTCAATAACATCTTATAAAACAAAGAAAATTTTGTCTATTACACTTTCTTTAAGTAACTGCATTGGTGCATACCTTGATCAATGATTACGAGTCATAGTTCCATTCTTAATTTGACATCCACTCTGCTCCAAAGCCAATTCAAAAAATCCACCTCCACCAATACTAGAATTCACAAAAGGAGGGGCAAATTGCAGAATTATATCTCTCACTGTTATCAAACCTGTAACTTGTTCATTATCATTGATCAGAAAACTGAAACTGCTATTAGTCTCTGTCATATGCTCCATTACTTGCTTGAGCGTGTCATTTTTCTTGTTGGTCACTGGTGAATCCATTCTCGGTTTGAAGCTATTTTTCCGGTGGAGACTTTCATCCGCGTGATCAACACCGTGGTCATGTTCAATGGTTGGTTCAGTGTCGGTCTCTGCGTGAACAAATTCTTCAACAGTGAAAATCCTGTCATTGCATAGAAACAAGTAACTTTGTCGTACCTATTACATTGATTCTGTTAGTTCAATATTGTTGCTTGAATTAGCCTGATATTCATATCTAACACTCCTTACAGCTGCTAAACCGTGCAACAGCTATAATGAATCAAAATTCTATATTCATATATGCTGAGGGCAAAGAGAGAGTAGATTTTTTTTTTTTTTTAACTTACCTTCTATTTCTAAGGAGATCATCATTCTTTACAAGATTATAAATGTCGCTTTTCCTCACATTACCAATTAGCTTCTTGGTTTTTCTATCTACAACTGCAACTGCACAAGTTTGGTTCTGCCATAGCAACTTCAAAGCATCTGCAACAGTTTGGTCCCCAAATACACAACTAGGATGTTCTTGGCCTTCAAATCTGTGGAAGGACAAAAAAGGGTCAAAAGCCAAAGAGATTAACATACCACATTGCCAATTCACTCGAACAAAGTACCATAGTGTAAGATTTTTAAATACCGTAAATCTGACAAGTTCTTGTCTGCAATAATATCAAACCACTCTAGTTTGCTTGATTGAAGAAGTAGTTGGACTAGGGCATTCTAGCATAAAAGAAAACACAATAGTCATCCTGAGTATATAAATTTTCAAGAAAATACATACGTGTTCTTCAATCCATAATAACTCGACAGATACCCGTGTAACGAAACCAATGAGTACGGCATCAGATTGTTGTATGACAGGCAAAACTTGCAGCCTCTGCTTAGAAAGAAGTAGTAGTGCATGAAAAATTGTGTCGTCCAAGTGTACAGGGAAAAATGGTTCCCAAAGAAATGATTTAGCCAATTCGCCAACCTAGCAAAGAATACAACAAAACTACTTAGGTGTTGTTTCGTAAGTTGCTTAAGTGTTGTTTTTACCGTTTCATAAGGGCCTTTAATTGAAAAATTAATCCCATATAACATGTTAAAATTGGTGAACGTGTTTGGATCTTAGCTGTAAGGATCTTTTAGGCAGAGAAAAAGTTGCTCCCTTAATCTATTGATCCTCACAGTTGTGACACTACGCAGCAACGATAGAGGATTCAAGTACGTGAATAACACAAGTAACATGTATTTAACATCATCTAAGTTTTGTTCTAGAAAAAGCAATCCGAATAACATATACAACACTGCAAAAGTTCAGTTGAGTTTCAAATGTAAAATGATCAATAGAAGGAATCAAAACTGCAAATAAAAAAGAGAATGAAACCTTGGTTTGTCCGATCTGAGGAATCCGGTCAAGGATGGAGAAAAGGATGTCGTTCTCTATATCCTTGAGATGGTTATCCGAGTCATTTTCCCTGATGTTTTCATATTCCTTGAAAATAAAACATGATCAATGAGAATGACGTGTCATTTGAATGGTGTAAGTTGTAACGTGACAAATTTGAAATAATTAATACATGAAGACACCAAAGAATCATGTTTGAAAAAGCAACGAAAGCAATATAGCGATGAGAAAATGTTATGCTGCCGGCAGTTTCATTGTCCAAGACATCCACAATGACTGCACCAAATGTGTCCTTTTCGTACAACATATGAATTGCATCCCTTATAGAGTCTCCAGCTTTAATCTCCAACACTTAACATAGGAAGGAGCAAAACAACATTGGTATAATATATATCATGAGTATGTATAAGTAAAAAAGTACATGTATATATCTACATCATACTATAAAAAGTAGTTACCAAGTGATTTGGTATTTATGGCGGGTATTGAAGTAATGGGTATGTGATCAAGAAATTGTTGGAGGGCAGAGGCAGAATCAAGCTGCACCCGTTTTTGATTATCATTATTTTCCTTCTCAATATCATCCACTATTTTCCTAGATTGCATTTTCTTCCTTTCTTGTTCTTATTTCACTTTACTTTAGACAATTTTTATTTTTTTTTAACTTATTTATTTTTCTACCCTTTTGATTCTCTCTCTCACCGCTAACATAGGCCCTTTTGACTCGTGTTAATCTCTTACTAAACTGTCTGATCTAGCCACAATGCATTGACATAACCGTTTTTACCTTTTCTATCCCCAAACATTAAAAAAATTCCCAATATATTGGCTATTTATGTTCATATATTATGGATTTAATTTCATTGTTTTCGTGTAGCATAAACGCTTATATTTATATTAAGAGTTTAATGGATATGGATCGATGGTGTGAAAAAACATTTATATGATTATCCAATCATATATCGGCATAATGTTAAAACATAGATGTTTGTGGTGATAATTTAAGAAGTATAATAATTATAACAAAGTAAAACTTTAGTGGAATAAAAAAAAATGTAGTGGAATAAATATTCGATTATACACATTAAATATGAGCTTCTAATCAGGAAGATTATGCTAATGAAACTATGTCGCATGGGCGGTCTATATATTGATTCAAATTGTATTTTGCAGGTACTTGAAAATATTTAATAACCTCATCTCATGTATTGAAAAGATTGTTAGTAGTCACAATTTTCACGCATTCTAAGTAACGAACAACTTTGGAGTTGTTAGATCAAGTTCGGACAACTTTGATTTCAAATTTTCTTTTAAAATTGATTTATCGAGCTTAAACTTGAGTCACGTATTCTTGATCTAATAACTCTGCCGTGCAAGCTTGTCAACGGCTTTAGGATGTTAGCTACGTGAATGTGTGAAAATTGTGATTGCAGGAAACTCAAATCAGTTTATATATAGAGCTGAAGCAAGTAATGCATTTTGAATTTAGAATCCATGAGTAATGCTATGAATCTATGTTACTTGGAGCAACAACAAGTGATGAGATTCATTTTCACTACATTTAATTTAAAATAATAATTTAGTGATACAATAATTTAAAAGGTGTCTTTTGCAGTTGCAAGGGAGAGGGATATGGAAACTTCATAGCTCAGCCCTTCAATTTATTTACTTTTGTGCATCTTGACTTCCATGATTTATTCATTCTATTTTTACAAACTAGTGGGAGAGCTCTTATTTTTACAACATGATGCTTTTCTCTATTGAACATAGCATTTTGCAGCAGTTACCATTCCGCTCCCAAAGATGAACCGGAATGGTCTCACAAATGCTTCTTCCTCGGCGCCTTAGGAAAACTATCTCATGAAATAAGCACTAACCATTAATTTATATGACAGTTCCATCTTCTATGGTTGCTTTCTCCATTATGATTGTGATTCCTGATCGAATGTAGAACCCGTTTTCTGATCTATCTGCTTCTTGAACGCCCTACAGATAAAGCATTTGAGTTTATAATAAGCATGCATAAATAAGATATTTATGATAGGTTTTATACAAATTTATTTTACCAAAAAAGTACTAACTGATATTTATGCTTACATCTTTGTTTGCGATGATGACGTCTTTCCCGATCTTTGCATTCTTGTCAATAATGCAGTTCCTTTAACAAACATAACAAACTATGAGTTTACTAACAATAATAAATAGTTTCGGTATTCTTTATCCCTCACTAGCGTGCATACCTGCACTACTTTTCTTGATAAAAATAGTTCAAGTTGCCAAGTTTTATGCTTATTTATAAAAAATTGTTATTTGATTAATAGTTCAAGTTGCAAAGTTTTATGCTTATTTATAAAAAATTGTTATTTGATTGTGTAACGGATAAAATTATAAATAAATTTGTTTAAATGAAGGGTAAAACTGAAAGGAAAAAAGTTACACAAAAACTTGTATCTCATATATATATAGGATAGATGATATGGAGTACATATCTATTTGACTATTATATATTCACTGTTAGAAAAAGTAATTACCTAATTTTGGTATTCCTTCCAATCCCAATAGGGACCTTCCCTTCTGCAAGTAGAGAAGCGATTTCTGATTCAGTTTGGTAATTGTCTGCTCCCATCATTACGGTGTCCTGTAAATGTTGATTTTATTTTTAGTTAGGAGGAACAATTTAATGGAGTGATTTTGGAATAATGGGTCTAGAATATATAGTAGTTTACCTGAAGTTCGACGCCATAATCTAAACGCGATCTTTCACCCACAATGGAGTGTTGGATTGTACACTCTCGCAGGAAACATCCATGGGAGATAATGGCATCTACCACCTACCAAAACCAAACAACACATACAGAATAAGCAAGACATGAATGTTACGACTTACTACACTAGCATGCTACTAGATCGACTATCATACAAACCCGGCAATTATCAATCTTTGTTGGTGGTAGGAATCCTGGAGATGTGAAAATGGGTGTCTTGGGATCATAAAACTCAAACTTGGGACTCTGCAAGAGTGTAGCATAAAGAAGATATTAGTCTCAATCAACTGAACTGAACAAGAAAACCGACAATTTGCAACAGTCTCTTGGACCTACCTCTTCAGTAAGAGCAAGATTAGCGTCGTAAAAGGATTTTATTGTTCCAATATCTTCCCAGTAGTCTCCGAAAAAATATGCCTGCAAAACAACAGATAATTTTTTTATTACTACCTCTGTCATACGTGTTATTAACTCATCATAGATGGAAGATAAAACTCCTTCAGAAATAGATTAAAAGAATTGTAAGCAGATATATTTATTGGAATTACTCTTACTTTGACATTGTGTTCCCTTATAGCTGAAGGAATAATTTCAGATCCGAAGTCATTAGATGTAGGATATCTCCATTTCAGAAGTTTGAGTAAAACATCTTTCTTGAATACATAAACCCCCATAGATGCAATATATGGTGACTTCAATGCATCTTGGGGTGACAAACCATGAAGAGTGGTATCTACTTGCTGCATAGAATAATGACACACATAACTAACTATATATTAAGGCTAGATAAATATATTATTATGAAGGCAGCAAATTTGTGGAAATAATTACATAACAGTGGCAAGAAGATAAAGATGAAACATATATAACGGTTTAATTGTTAACAAAGTTTGAAAACTAAATCAACACAATCTGCACGTTTCTAATCTACATGTACATGTTTTTAATATAAGTCAATAGTATCAAATTAACAGCGCTAAGATGTTCACTCTTAGAAGGATGAGAAAAGACTAGGTTATGTTGAGAATTACCATTGCTTTCAGATCAGCAGCACCCTTTGGTTTTTCTGAAAATTGGATGATGTTGCCTCTGTCGTCTACCTTGACCAATCCATAATCCGATGCACGGCTGAAAAGCAGGCAATTAAATTTGTAATTTTTGTTATCACTGATTGATTGTTTCTAATCATCATAATGAAATTAAGCAACAAAAAGAAACATATGTAATAGATGATTGAACACACCTGTCACCAACAGCAGCGCACGAAATTGTAATATCGGCATTTCTATCAATGTGACTCTGTTAATTTGTTATACATGAATCAGAATTTTTTTGAAAAGGAAATGAAGAAACAATCCACTTCACAAAACAATTATACTGTATATATATATACCTGCACAAGGTCCATATAATCCATTCGGTATAAATGATCCCCCGCCAAGATCAATACATTATCAACGTTTATATTCTTGGCATCCTACCACAATTTTTTTTACTTATTAACATGTTCAAAATGATAAATTTTACTGTTAGAAAATAGGGATGAATGTTCTATATGAAAAAAAAGAAAGAAAATTATTTACACACCTCAAATATCCAGGTAAATTGCCTCACAGCATCAGCAGTTCCTTGAAACCACTTCTTTCCGGCTTCTCCTGGTGTTTGCGTCGCCGCCAGAACCTATTTGGCATATAGATTGACTTTAATTAGCCATCATGAATAAAAAAATTGGTCAACAAGAATCTCCTCCAGTGGATTGTATTTCTCTATCAATCACAACATCCAACCAAGAAAGAGCTTCTTTAAAAGTATATATTTAATGAGTATTTTTATTCATTTTATGCAAACCGAATTACTTAGTTTTGTTTCTTTTGTCGGATGTTATTGGCAACTGTCATGTTCATCTCAAAACTCAATGAATGAATATCTAATTATTCATAAAACAATAAATAAAAAGAAGATCATTTAGGTGATGGTGATGCAAACATACCTCCACAAATCCATCCCCAAAGTTGACGCCATTTCCAAAATAGGTGCGAGCGATGTGACGGTTGAGAGACGCAGAATTGAACTGAGTTAGCACAAATATTTTGTTGATGCCACTGTTGATGCAATTGCTCATTGGAATGTCTATAAGCCTATAGCACCCCCCAACAGGAACCTGAAAAACATAGTACACAAAAAAGCATCATCACAGAACACCAAAATGTAAGGATTTCAGACAACAATTATGAGTGTATATATCATCACTTACCGCAGGTGTCGCAGCTCGTTTGGTTAGAGGATAGAGATGTGTCCCTGGTCCTCCTCCCAATACAATGGAAATAACATTCTTTGGATCAGCTCTTACTCTCATGAATGAAGGCACTTGCAAGGTCTGAAAATTCAAAACACACTCATAATCATAATCATATACTAAATAAAAAAGTAGCCACATAACCAAATTAGTCTGAATGAAACTGAACTTGAAAATTATGTGGTTGACTCCACTAAAGGAGGTCAGCCAATTTAGTCGGTGTAGATTAGTCTTCAACAAGCAGTGGAAACTTTTTAACAATAACATTGTTAGAAAAAAAAGTAAATTAAAAAAAAAACTTTACAATCATCTCATGTACTTACTGATCAAATTTACTAAAATAAAATTGGTCTGACATTCAAAACACAAACACACAATCATATCATATTCATATTACTAAAATAAAATGCAGCCACATAAACTGTGAAGTCTAGTTAATTTTACAATTATGTCATGTGTTGATCAAAATTCAAAAGTACTTTCTTTTTCTTCTAGAATTAGAAGGTTGGGAAGCAAAAAGTGAAGGCCAGATGAAAATTGAGCTTACCAATGATCCTTTGGGATCATCTGAAGTAAGAATAGCAGATAAAGCACCATGCTTGATCTTCTTCTGTGTTCTCAAACGTTGATTCAACTGATCCGTGACCCAGGAACTATTGTTGAAGCTTCCTTTGATTCTTTCACCAAAAAAAGAACCTTTTTTTGAATCTATAAAATGGGTGTTGGCTTTTAAGGTCATACAACCAGACTCCATTGCAGTGAAACTAACCACAATGCTCAAGAAAGTGGAAACTGTTTATGAAAATTAGAGTCAATGATACTCAAAGGTCAAATAATATTGAAAGTGTAAGAAAAATCAAATGTGAATATAAAATTATTGAAAGCAAAATAATTAGGTGAAGCAATGTGTGATGAAGTTGTGTTGAAGGAAAAGGGTGTTGCCTTTATTGGCGTGTGAATGAGCTAGACATCTCACGAGAAAGGTTGGAAAAATCTTTGGGGTTTTGGTAAAAAAATAAAAATAAATTTCCAAAAACTATAGACAAACAAATATTAATAATAATGTTGGTTTAATTTGCCAAAGCACATAGTCCAAGTTTCTAGGTGTGTACATTACACATGGGAAACCCATTAACGGACAAAGACTTGTCATTTTCATGTCATGCTCGTACATGTCTCATTGAGTAAAATTGGTGTGTAGAAAATATTTTGATGTTAATATCTACGGTTATTATTTGCTTCAATGTGTTGTAACAATCGGCCCATTGGTTCAATCTTTTGGTTGGTTTAGCCATTAGATTCAACTATGGTTAAACTAATTGAACTTTTGATCCGTAGGTAGGTGGATGCAATCTTAGGCTGCTTTCATCTGACATTTGATAGCTGGGCTTGGATGTATGTTGATGTGGAAGCCATTTGCTAATTGCTATGCATGTAGCAAAATTACAAAACAACAATAATGATTATATCATAGGACAACTTGATTGAACTTCATTAGTGATAACATTGTCATACTTCAAAATTACCATTTCACGGTCATTATTTCATTAATTAATTTGCAAATCTGCATTCAAATATTGATTATTGATGGATAAAACCATATTATTATTATTTTTTATTTAGATTGAAAGTTACTAACTTTGAAAGGGAAATTCCATTGGTTTTGCACCGTGACATTGCTATAATCACTCACTTTTCTAAGAGCACAGTGGCGTAATTATTTGTGATGATAATTAAGAGAGGAAGGGCCCATTACGGACGCACTAACTCAATCTCTGCTAAATTTTTGCGCTCTTTTGTTTTATTAAAAATAGTATGCAGAACATTTTTTAATAAATACATTTTAATGTATTTTTTCTTAAAATTTATGAGTCCCAACAAATTATGAATTTTAATCGATTTAAGAAGGTATTTAAAAAATATGTGTTAAAAAGTGTGTTTTTAGCTTATTTTTCTTTTAAATCAATAAGATTACATAAATCAAGAAGTACAATTCGAAGTACTTAAAACTAAAAAAAGATGAATCTGCGAATAAACTTACAATATTCAGATTAATAGTATTAAACAGCAAAATATTTACAAATGTGACAAAACCTATAAATATGACAAAATTGAAGTGTTCGAAATATTTCATGTATTCAAAGTTCTAAGTCTCTAACATTGAAGACATAAAATCATTGATCGAGTTTGCACTCAATCAAAACTAATATATTAATCTGAATTGAATCAACGCTACAACAAGACGAAAAATCAAAACACTATACCAATACGTGAAATAAAAAACGTCGCACTAAGGCGATGAAATCACAAAAATAAAACTAAATATATATGTAAAAATTACTTATTTAAACAATAGAGAAAGAAAAAAGATTAAGAGAGATAATTGTAAACCAAAAATTCGCCTTAAAATCATAGACGAAGAAAAGAGAAAAAAGGAAGTCTAGACAAAGGGTGCTGGGTTTTGTTGTTTATAAATGTGATGAAACTTCTCCCTCCCTAATTTGTAGTCTTTTTTTTAAGTATTTGATTTTTATATCAAAATTTTTTTTTTATAAAACTAAGATGTAATTAATAATATTTTTTGTACATTTAGAAATCTAAAATATGTAATTAATAATACACTTGTCTATACTCACTACACTCTTGTAAAAGAATTTTTTGCTTTTACATATAAAAAATTACGAATTTTAAAGTTTTGTTTACTATTTAAATCACTTTTATAACTTTATTTAATATATTTGTCTTTTAATATTAGTTGTAAATATTTAATATTTTATGTTTTTCAATAAAAGTATGTATATATATATATATATAAACAATAAATAATAAATAAATAAATTGATTTATATTGTTTTTTTTGTTTTATCAAATAAATAGTATTTCTTAATATATATTTTGTTTTTTAGTAATCATTTTGTGTAGCTCTCACACTTATATTTTGTAGAGGGGATGCATAGAGAATCCCAACCCAATGGAGTCTCTTCCAAATTAGGCAAACCGCATACATGGACGGTTCTCGTGAGTAGCAACACATACATAGTCGGTCCCATGTATCTTATTGCTCACTGCCCCACCATAAATATCTCTGCTTCTTCTTACTACTATAAGCCAACAAATCACCAAATTCAATAATAATTATAATCTACATTTTCACTTTCTAAATAATTTATTTTTTTTATTTTTTATATTTAATTAGGTGAAAAATTAATTAATATATCTTGTAATTTGAAAATAGACATATAAAGGATAATTTGTTTTTTACAAGAGAGTTTTTATAGGAATAGATACAGTACTACATTTTTTTGATTTTGTTTTTTATAAGTCGTTCTTCAAATTATAAAGGCATGCATTATTTATCTTAACAAAAATACTCTTAAAAAAATCAATATGCTAATATTTTTAAAGATGACTGTCTCTCCACACTCTAAATTTTAGGTTATTTTCTTCTTTCTTCTTTCATTAGAGATGGGTGTTTTATTATTCATAACAAAAAACATCATTCTATTGTTTATTTTATTGATGACTAATAATATGTAGTTATTATATTTTTTGAATAATAAAAAATAATTTTTTTAAATGATTTAACTATTAATTTATAGATAAAATATATCTATACATGTCAAGTTATTGAATGTACCGTATAAATTCTTTAAGAATATTCTTCTATAATTCTTGTACATTACATATAGAGACAAAATGTATTGAATTACATTAAATAAACTAATAACATTTCGCAAATGGTAAAGATCATTCTGTACATTTATATAATATAAAAATACTATGAAAATAATATTTTAATTATTTAATTTATAAATATGATCGATCATATGAGAATATATATTAATTAAGTTTGGATGGGGTCAATAAAAACAAATGAACGACAATTATGAGATACAAGAATAGCGTATATAAGTGGATTAAATTCTTTTTATATAAAAAAAATTTAAAACGAAAGGATAATATTTCATTTTAAAATAAAAAATAACTTTAAAATTCACTTTGTCTTTTTTTCAATAACACTAACAAAAATCAATGAGTAATATATCAAATCTAATTAATATATGTTGTTTTATCATAAGAATTCAAATATGATGACCTATGGAGATTATTACATTAAATTAAAAAATATATATAAAATTTTAAAAATTATTATTTTCAACATAAAATTTTTATATTTAAATTCAATAATATATGTTTTTAGAATAATTGTTAACAACATCTTAAAATTAAATTATTTAACAAAGAAATCATAAATTTAATATTCACTTCTAACAAAATTAATAATTTATTGATTATTTAAGAAAAAAATAGATCGAAATGAGAGAGAAGGATGGATGACATATTTAGACATTGTTGGGGTTTAACACTTTGTAGGAAACAAACAATTAAGCACGTGATGATGTTGCAGTTGTTAGCTCTACTCATGTGATGGCCTCCTCTTATTGCTTCCTTAATTGGTGACTCAACCTCCACCGTTCAATTCTCCATAAAATATCTCACACAAGGGTTTCTCATTCTTTTGTTTCATTTCTTTTTGCCCATACTATGTTCTAATTAATTCACAAATACGTATTTTTTATTAGTTTAAGTCATATGAATCTTATCAACACACATTCTATGAATAATGTTATTTATTTGAATTTCAATAAATAAAAAATAATATAAAAAACTATTAAAAAATATATTCACAAAAGAGATGGATCTCCACCGTTGAGTGGTTTGGTAAGGACTTGGGAGTCTTCATATACAAACATAAAAATATCAAACTCATGCCATCAAATCCTAGCAGCTGACAATTGACACGATTTTTAAGGAGACCATTTTGGAGGTTAAGTTATTCACTATTTGATATATATTTGAGATTCTACAAGTTCAAAAGAATAAAATGAGTGTATGATGTTATAATTATTACAACTCAAATACTAATTATGTAGATATTGATATGCAAATGATCAAATTTGAATTTGTATTTTCCACTTATCCGTTATTAAAATATATTAGGATTATACAATATTTTAATTACACTTAGTTTATTTTTAAAATATTTTAAAAGTTTTCATAATTTTAAAAAGGAAAACTAAATTACTCTCTCCCTTGCAAAATATTCCATCCAAATATACCCTTACAATTTGTTTGATATACTAATAAAAAATTAGTGAGAAAAATAAAAGATTTAGTGATAAAAAATATGATTTAATTTTGTATTTATTTATTTTATCAGTAAGTATTTATTTTTAGATATTATATTTAATTTGTACAGATCAAGTATTTTGTTAATAATATCAATGTAATAGGAAACACTATTTTTCATTCAATTTGTGTAATTTTTTTTTATATATATTTTAAAAATCAGTTGAGAAATAAAAAACTCTCTAAGTTGAGTTTTCACAGATTTTTCTACTATAGGTGTTATATCATTAATTAAAGTAGGATTGCTATATTAAAATTTCCCAAGTAATTTAAGCAGTACTTTTTATCACATAAACCAACTGAAACCATTCTCCTTTCCAACATCCATCTTTAATTTGATGGTTTACATATCCTTTTGTTTCCTCATCATTTTGTACTATGGACCCCATATATTTAAATTTCGAGATTTGTAGCATGATATGATATCTGTTTTCACATCTAAGCTAGAAATATTTCACTTTGCTACACTTACATTCCATTTATTATGTCTTACTTTTACTCAAAGTTATACATTTCTTTAGTAAAAAAAGTTATCAGTTTCTAAAATGTCTTTAAGCTATCATTTAATTCATGTATTAACTCTACAGATAAGATTAGAAAGACAAATATAAATTTAAATATTAATTAAATCTTTTGTCTTACTTTACTCAAATAAAGTTATGCATTTCTTTAGTAAAAAAAATTATACGTTTTTAAAATATTTCGGTATGTCTCTAAACTTTCATTTAGTTCATGTATCGACTCTCTAAATATGATTACAAAGATAAATATAAATTAAATACTAATTAATAAAATAAAATTAAAGCACCAAATGCCACTTCTTAAAAGTTATGAGATTTGATAAATAAAAAAATTAAAGATAAATTTAAACCTCAAAAAATAATTAAGAGAAGAAAAAGAAGAGACTAATGACTATATACTTGTAAAAAAAAGACTATTGACCATATATTTACACAATACTAGTTCTACACCATGTTTAATATAAATTTATCATGTATGTTTATTTAAAAGTAAATACTCATTTTAGTTTTTAAATGTGACGTGTGGTGTCACATTAGTTCTTAAAAAACAAAAATATTTTAAAATCTCAAAATTAAAATTTTGTTAATCATTTATGTTTTTACCGTCAATTTTATTGTTGTTTTGATTAGTTGTCATATTTTTTCATATCACATACTTACACGTGACATAAGAGATTATATTTAGTTAGTTCAATTTAATATTTATGTTGAAAATGTCTAAAATTAGCATTTAATTAAGACGCACGATCTTCTAACGTTAGTAATCATTATCATTTTCCCTGTCTCATATTATTATTATTTTATTTCTTTAGCTATGCATAGGAACCAAATAGAATATAATTGTTAAAAGTTTCATTATTATTATTATTATTATTATTATTATTATTATTATTTTGATATTTTCAATTTAATCGGAATTAAGTAAATATGATAACAAAAATCATTATATCTTATTCTCACCTTTTCTTCGTATAAATTTTAAAGAAATACTTGATTTTGTTAAGCTTGCGATGTTTGTTAGCAACTAATGATAATGATAATGTTTTTTTTTTTTTTTTTTAAGTTTGTGTTGTTTTCTTTGAACAATTTATCCATTTGCTGAAAAAGGGCCCATATCTTTGAGAAGAAAGGCTTCACCTTTGGGGTTGCTCTTGTTGTTAAAAACAATGGTGATTGTTTGCGACAGAGGGGATAGAAGGAAAAGGAGAAAAGATATGTTATTTTGAAAAGATAACAATGAAAAGTAACTATTAGGGTTCTTATATTTTGAAAGATATTAGGAAGATAATATATTTTAATTAATTGTCATTTTAATCATTGTCAACACTTACATCAAATTAGTTTAAATAAATATCAACATTCATGTAACACAAGCGTGTGATACATAAAAAACTTGACAATTTTACAAAAAATAAAAGTAGTTTCCACAATAAAAATTTAAATGATTAACAATTATTAATTCAAAAACTTTAAAATATTGTAGTTTCTTCCTAAGATTATTTTAACACAATGTGTCATGTTCAAGAAATTAAGGAGTGTTGCCTAGCTTATTTATTAAGCACTTTTAAAAATAACTCCCGCTACTTAATTTTTATAGGAGGTTGGTGAAAAATTAGTTACTTATCTTTATTTATTCGTTCATTCATTCATCAATTTGATTGATTTATTTGATATTATTTGAATTTTCAGTTTGTCCATCTAATCATTTATGATTACTATTTGTTAAGACATTGCAACATTATTAATTTATAAAATAGATTGCAAAAAAACGTATTAGCAAGGCTAGGGTTTTTGGCCTCTCCTCTCCTCTTGACATGTCACTTTCTCCTTTTGTATGGTTCAGTATGAATAGTACCCATGAAAAACAGAGACAAATGAGAGTTTGGGTCTTAGTTCAACTGAATCTTTTTATGATTCCTTCATTTGCATTTACATTTGCTTGAACATTAGTTCTTGTCATCCCCAACCATATATTGGAGAAAAATATAACTTGTAGAATTGGAATATGCATGCATTATACAAACGAGGGTTTGTCTACTTTCTAAAAATATTTTCTATTTTTATTTTTTAAAATTTATGTTAATTATATTGGTACGTAACAAAAAGATAAGAGATTTTTGAAGTCAACAATTGACTACATTTTAACAGATAATGAAAATATCAGAATTATTTATATTATTTCCAAAAATGCATCATTTCTAACATTTTATCTTCTTTTTATCACAATGATTCACTTTAAGAGTCTCACATATTCTTAATAGCAAATTAAAATGAACACATATATTAGTAATAAATACAAAAGATGTTTCACAAAGTAAAGATGTATTTCTGTCAAGCATAATGTTATTGAAACAGTAATCATAATTCCTCTAAATAAATTTCTGTTTATTCATTTTCGGTTTGGGAGTTAGTCTTTGATTTAGGCAGAATACAGCAATAAACAACAATTAGGTTTACTTAGTTCTGAATTTTGCTTTAGGGTATTGGAAACAACGAGGAGGTTTCTAAAGATATTTCTTGTAACCAAGTCTTTGTCTTTTAGAGAGAGGGATATTAATGTATGTGATTGTCCAATTGTTATGCATTTTTTTCTTAATATGTATTACCTCTAAAAATAAAAACAGGTGAACTAGCCATATTGTCATGATTTAATTGATCTAAAAGTTAGTGAATAATCATCAGGTTTAAGAGGATATTGCTACTGGAAATTGAGAAAAGTTTCTGCTTATTATTTCTATTCATTTACAAATATAATTTCCATGTACAAGTGTATCTATATGACTACAAAATTTTGATCTCAATAAACATTCAACTAGTGGTTTAGGATATTAAGAAGCGAGACCCTGATTTTAATGAGACGCCTAAACAGAAACTCAAGCCCTTCTTCAAAGTCTTGAATGCATGACTCCATTTTCTCCATGTGGTTTTGGAGATTGTTGATACCTTCAAGTTTACTAGTCTTGGTAAATACAAAAGACTGCAATGCTACATCCACTTGAGCAAATTCACTTTCATCTGCTACAAGAGAGCAAGCAACTCTTTTGGACTGAATTAGCTTGGAAATGGAAATCCAGCTGTTTGACTTTGACTGTGTGGTCCCTGAGATAAATTGCAGTATTGTCTGAAATGTTGATAATGTGGCCACTTCAACATCTTGTAATAAGTTAATCAAAGTCACTGTTTGATGGTCTTTGTTTGTAGATAAGATGTTGCTATTTTTGGTATTGCCCTTCATATTTGTCAAGGCTTTAGAGATAGCCTTTTTTACTACCTTTCTAGATGTCAAGAATTTCTTAACCTCTGCAGCGAGCTCCACTTGACTCCCTTTTTTTCTTCTTATGATGGATTGAAGTTCCCTTGTGCATTCTTTTGTGTGAATCAAAGCATCTTTGGCTGCACTACACACATCTAATAGCCTTAAAGATCCATCCAAAATGTTATTTACCCAATTTTCTTGATGCTCATGGACAAGTGCATCTTGTGTTAGTGGAAGCTGAATCACATTTTCAACACACTCAATCAAATCTCTCAAGTTTCCTATCTTATGGAAAAGCCATGATGAAGAGGTTTCATTGGAGGCACTTAATAAGGTGTCTAAATGTTGATTACATTTAAGAATAAGTGGATGTGGTCTAGAGGGCAAACTATTTGAGCGACCATGGAAACTGGATTTTGTGTTCAAAGAAGAAGATGTTGCCATTTTGACTCCTCAATGAAAGAGAAAGAGATCACTTAAGGCTTGATGTTGAATGTGCTTCATTATTTCCATTGTCATGTTCTCAATATATAGTAAGTAATAATGAGTGTATGAGACATAAGGAATCTCGTATCATTGAGGCTAACTAATCGAGATTTGGATGTAAACATAATTGCATAAATGTTAGACAAGTGTTTCCCTCATGGAAACTCTCCAACTCATACTTTGTCTCTCTCACTTGCATGATTGTCACATTTTTAATACTGATGCACGTGTGAAATACTTCTATGATGCTAAAACAACGATTGTGCAGTACTGTTCTGCTAGTTATGTCTCTCTTGGAGGAACAAGAATCACATTACTCTGCTCCCATATCACATTTATATATATTTATATATGTTAATATAAAGCTATATCCTTTATATAATTAACATAGATTGGGATGGGACTTAATTGAGCTGTTTTGTGTAATGGTCTAATAATAAGGCTATATACTACAAATCTTGCAAGAGTATGGAAAATGTAATACACGTGTACTTGGATAAAAAACAGATTATAATAAGTTAAGTCAAACCCATGAGTATGAGAAAAAAAATTATCCTGTTTTGTTTTATCTTTTGTTGAAGAACTGGTTTATTTTGTTTAATGTTTAGGCTTGGATAGTTTATGTGTAATTCTTGAGTGTCACAACGATTTTCTAAACAAGATGTGAACGAATGTTGGTCTAGTTAGTAAGGATTTGATTCATATTCCAAAAATATGTAGATTTGAATATTATTATTGTTGTGAGATCCCGAAATATATAAGTATCTCGGTAGCATTATTTGAGCTTCAAGTTTCAACTCCCGTTAATTTTTTTTTAAATTTTTTTTAATCCCGTTAATTTTTTTCTATAAAAAAAAAGAAAAAAAGAAAGAAGAATATTTGCTCAAAGATGCATTGCCTGTGCCTTGTAATGCTTTCCATGCACCTAACCTTCTCAACCCCTTAATTATAACTTTTCAAATCTCATGGAGATCATATTGATAATGGAAACTACTTGACGCTCAATTTGGTTAGGAGACATGAAAGGTGTTAGTTAGGGTGATCATATAATATAATCTCATGGATTATATTGTGGGTTTAGAAACCAGAGGAATCAAATAATATTTAATGCAATTGGTCTCTCAAACAGGAACAATCCAACAACATTTTTATTTTTCAGAACTCAATGTCATATATATTAGCAAATTGGATATTTATAGTAAATGAAACTCATGAACTACACGAGGAGACAAATAATCATAATGAGAACCATTCATCAACTGAAACAACACTTGTAAATAAATTGTAATCCTTGCAGCTAGACTATGCTACTATAGATTCAATTATTAGAGCTGCACATGTGGTCAAATAGTCATAACCATTAGTTTTAATTTTAAATACTAATGTTAAAGTTGGCTTGTCCTAATATATGAAAGACACTAAACAAGTTGTTTTCTACTTTTATTTATAGCATATAAAATTTGAACTCTATTGCAAAGAATTTTCCATGAAGTCCATAATTCTATTCAGCTTTTGACTTGAAAGATTTAATCAAGAGGAAAAATTTATTTTGTTTGACTAAGAGAAGAAAGGGAGAACTGGGAATGAGTAAGTGAAGATAATATGATAAAAATGTATATACAAGTTTCTTTAATCACATTACAAAAGTATGAGACATTGATGGCATCGGTTAACAACATTGATTTGGGTTTGAGTAGCTGCTAGTGGTTCAAAATGATGAGAAGGGAAACTTTGTCTTGAGAGTGCTTTCTTTCCACTCCAGCTTTTACATCTTCAATTAACAACTATAAATTATGCACATGACATTGAAATTCATTCTCAATAGATGAATGTTTTTTCACTGATGAGAGAAACTCATTTGTTTCTGATTCTTGAGAATAACAATATACTATTCTTTTAGAATGCAACAGGCTTTGAAATTCTTGACCATTTGCTCTCCTTTAACAGAGTCCTATTGGGCAGTGATAACAACAATTAAAGTTAAGATGCTGGGCATGCAAAAACTCCATCTCTCACTGTCTTTGTTTAAAGAAGAATCTGTGAAAACTCATTTTTCATTCCGTTCAAATTTCCTATATGCAATAGCTTTCTTCTGCATCTTGCTCCTATATGCAAAGTATTTTCCACCCTCACTCAACTGTGTTTCCACTTTCATGCATGATCTATTATATATCAAATGACTAAAGGAGACAATTAAGAAGAATCACTTTTTTATTTTCAAATTCCACTAGTGCTATGACAGAAATGTTTGCTCAATGCTTCCCAACTCACCCCTCAACTTTTAACTGGGGAATCACATGACATCATGCATGTGATATGAGTGAACATGGAAAGTGGATCATGTGTCTGTGGAAGTTGGAACACTGGTATTTATAAATGTTGTATATCTTGATATATGTTTCACACATCAAAGATTGGTCATATTAATAGAGCACACGTGTAGATGAGTAATGTGTAATATTAATACAGCACGTTCAGGGTAAATAAAGCATTTACATTAAAAATGTCAAATCATGGAAGTGATAGAGCGAAAGTATGAGTTGTAGAGTTTCCATGAGGGAAACACTTGTCTGTTATTTTATCAATAATGTCTATTAGTATGTCTCCAACACACATAAATCATAATTGCTATATATTGAGAACATGGTTTAATTCACACAAAAGAATGCACAAGGGAAGTTCAATCCAAAAATTAGTAGTATTAATTTAACTCCAATTAGAGTTGCAATGAGAGGAATATATATGTATCAAGTATTGAACCCTAGGTATACAATTTTAAGATAAAGATATAATATAAGGAAGTGGAAGGATAAAGAAAAGTACACGAAATATGAATAGAGCATAAAATTAGGTGTTAGTAGATCTGGTGTAAATCTGTTGACTTGAGTGGGAAGATATCATCCTGATAGAACCTTTAGCCATCAGATCTCTTAAGCGAATTGTTTGGGCCACGGCCCACTCTTTTGGGCCAGGATGGTTTGGGCCGGATCTAAACTTTATTAGTTATTATTCATGGAGTGCAGTGTCCACAAATTATTTCTATTACTAAAGTCTTTCCCTCCTTTCCCCATGTTTTGCTTATCACCTTTTCCTTTTCTACACATCAAAACCAAAACAAAAGATTCTCAACTTTCCCACTATCTCATATAAGTGATGAGTCCCCACAAAAAACAACCCTCCATTATTTTTTTTATATTAGTGTTGCACATAAACATATGTATGTTCTATACAGTCCAATTAATTTCTATATTAGTATTTGTCTAACAACTCTGGCTTTTGTACCAGGTTTTAAGATTTGTGAAGCAATTCTGCAGTTTACAAATGATGCATCTCACATATAAATATAGAGAAAGGCAGAGGACAGTACTTGATGTTCTTTCTCTATATTTCTTTTTGTTTTTGGTTTGTTCTTTCTCTATTTTATTGTATAGTTATAATAATAATGTGTGGGATACAACCCCTAATCAATCCTAAAGTTATATATTGCTTAAATCTTATAATGTAGTATGTATGTGATAAGGACAAACACATCAAATTGGTCAACTTGCAAACTAACATTTGCATATAAATATGTTTATATCAACTTACTTTATCCCCTTTAACAATATTCGATGTTATCATCTTTCTAATGATTTTTGCCAAACTTATATATATAAATTAATAGTATTTCTAGTTTTAAATATTAAAAAAAAATTAGATCAATAAAAATTTATAAATTTAAATTAAATATGTCAATTTTTGTTGATTTAATTTTTCGAAGGGTTTGTTAGAACAAGAATGTTTTTGTATTCTATTAATTGATCACAATTAGTTACAACAAGTCGTATATACGTAGAGCTGTCAAAAAGTTCTAAAGTCTAAAGTTCTTTTTAAAAAATTTCTTACTAAGCCTTTAATATTAGGTTTTATATTAAAATAATTTTTTTAAAGTTTTGACTCATTATTTCATTATTTTTTGTAGGTTTAAGGGAGGGGGTTCGTAGGTCTAATATATTGTTAATTTTGAGATTTTTTTTCTTGAAAAATTTTTAAATTTTATTTTTTTCAGAAAAATATCAAAAAAAATTCAAAAACATTTTTTTCTCGAAAAATTAAAGAAAATTGAATTTTTTTCTCGAATTAAAAAAAATTTGAGAAAAGACTGTAAATAATTTTTTATCCAAAAAAAATTGAAACTTTTTTATTAGAAAATTTTAAGGAAAAAATTAAAAAAAATTGTCAAAATTTAAAAAAAAAATCAATTTTTTTTAAAAAGTAGGTCCATATAGCCCACTAAACTCACAAAATTTTAAGAGTTTTTTAGTATTTGAGACTTTCTTTTTTAGAGTATTTTTAATTATGAAATTTTTTTACTTCTTCAATATATAAGCTGAGATTAATAATTAGTGAGTTGTCAAATTGACAGCTCTATATACATCCATGACAATTGTGAACTAACTCCATTCAAACTAACAGAAATTTAACTAACTAAACAAACACCAGTTGGGCCACCTAATAACACAGTAATAAGACCATATAAGAATTGACTTAAAGGTCCAAGAGGGTTAAATTGATTTAGTTTATAGTGATAAAAATTTGATTTAGTAATAGGGAAAAGCTTTAATTGGTATGGAATATTTCGCCGAAGGTTTATCAAACTTCTAACATTTCTTTTGTTTTGTATTGTTCAAATTTTCTCTTTTTCCTTCAATCCTTGAAGACCGAGTTGTTTGGTGATTACAACTTAACAGGAAAATTATATTATCATTTTTATATGAAAATCCTTATTGATACTTGTAATCTTGAAGTGGATGAGAATTGGACATATTGTGAAAACTTAAATTTTATTTTTTTAAGTTAGATTTTTTTGTTTGAGAGTGTATTATAGTGTCTCCTAATTTATCTTTATCTTCTACAATGTAAGGGAGTCACGTGTCTTTCTTTGTGTTTGATGCATGAATGAGTTTTAGCATATTTTTTGAAAACGTGCCACATTATGCGTTTGGTATAGCAATACTAAGTAATGTTATTGAAATATACAATTAAACGTAAAAAATAAACTTAAATATAATATTTTATAAAAATAAAATATAAATATTTTATTATATTTTATTTTGTGTTAAATTTTGTATTTCAATAAAAAATATTTCTACAAAATTATAGAGAAAGGTATATATACCTATTAAAATAGAAAAAGGGAGTCACTATTACTGCTCCTTCTTGTTTAAGCAAAATAACTAGTATGTGATATAGTAGTAGTATCGAATCTAGATCATTCTGGAACTATATGCATGATAAAATTCTAAAAATCAAACGTCATTGTTACAAGAAATAATTGAAAGATTAATAAGGCCAGTTAGTATTATATATTGTCAGCACAAGTACTAGTATCATTTATCCTGAGATTCAATTTATTTTTAGCTAAACCTTCTTTTATGACTAACAAATCACGTTTAGATTTAAAAAAAAAGCATAAGATATAAGTGCAAACATAACGAATCGAAAGTGTCCACATATTTATATACTTAAATATATTTTTATTTGAACAATTTTTAGAAGCATCTTCCTCTATTATTGTTATTGATGGGTCCCTCCATTAAGGAAAAAAGGCTTAGAGGGTTGAGAAAAAAGAGTAGGTGGCATACATATTTTTCTTACTGAGTAAGAAAGGGTTTGCAAATTTTTGTGAATTGTATGATTATTGGTTTCTATGTTGACCAACTGTCATGCACTCCAATAAGCTACTGCCATGTTACCACAACTAGTTGTATGATACTCATTCTTTTTATATTCAAAAAATTGCATTTGAGCTTATCTTTTCTCAAACTTATTTAATTATGCATTATAAACAAAATATTATTATTAAATATTGTGCTTTTTTTGGGTGAATAGAATATTGTGTATATTCATAAAAATAATTTAAAGTACTCGAAATCATATATTGGGTGGAGGAAAGGCGAACATATTTTCGAACCTACAAAAGTAGGTATAAGTAAAAAATATGATGATAAATAGGACATAAATAGGACGAGGAATCATGTGAAATAAAAAATTAATTTATTTTGGAACAACTGATACTAGTATGTTAATATTATTACGTTGATGATGAGAATTTAATTTAGATATCTCTTAGTTTTTTATCACTTCACATTTTTATTATTTACTTGAATTACCAAATCAACTTTATATTTTTTAAACAAAATTTTAATTTAGAGGATAAATGGATAAAAGAATCGAGTTTATTAATTTAGGTGTAATTTGTTAAAAAATTGTAAAGGTAAGTTCAACAATCCTAAGATTAAAACTGTGTTTTGAAAAGTGTAGTCTAATAGCTTGAATTGAAATATTAAAAAAGAATTTTACTATAGAAATTCATAATTTACTCAATCGAGTAACAAATTCTTTATCTCTCTAACAATTTAATAACCATTTGTATATAAAGAAAGTACTTAATTACACAACCCTCTAAAATTTTGAATCGGAAATTAGTGACACATGATTTATGTTTGCCACATATCAAGCATTACACTATATTAATCATTTTGATGAAAATGATCAAAATTATTGTATGAATGTTTGTTTATCAAAACTTTTAATACATGAAAGGCTAAAATAAAATCTAACATATAGAAAAATAATTATAAAAAAAAACCTAATTAAGCCTATAAAATTGTTTGCGGTCCTTATTCTCCAATGATTCTTCTGAACTAAAAGAAGCATCTATGTCCACTAACTGCAAGCATGCCTTTTTGAAGGGAGTGAACCAATGTAGAAACAACCTCAAAGTTTTTAGTTTTGGACTAAACCATGATTTGGCCAATTATATGCTACATATTTTCAAATATAAAAAAAAGTAAAAGGAAAAAAACGAAAGCAAGAAATAAAATGGAATATTGGGGAAAAGTAAAAGGAGTGGATTCGAGTCTCAAACACAATAATAATAATATTATTATTATTTTATGAACACTTGTTTTAAGCATGCTTTTGATTATTAGGCTCTATAAATTAGAGGAAGAACACTCATTTCCCAAAATCGACCAAAACCAAAGGGAAACAGAACAAAACAGAGTCACTCTGTTCTCACTCAGATACTTATTCACACTACAAATTAAATTTAAAAAAAATTCACCCTTTTTCCATGCTTCTAATCCGAAATACCACTGCAGTGTGTTTTATAGCTGCAGTTTCTCTATTATCTCCTTTCACAAATTTGCTTCATCTTCACAAATTTTCAGTCCCTTTTGAGTGAGAAAAAACAGAACTTGTTCTGTTCTATTCCATTTTCTTTTATTGAGAAAAATGGGTTCTACCAATTTACACAAACTCAAAACCGAGAAAGCCAACAAAGTCCAAAAACATCGTCAACTTCGAAAGATTGCAAATTTGTTAAGATATGTAGAGATGTGTGTCGTGTTGGTATTAATTTCAAGGCTTTCATTTCAACAACTACCATTGGCTTTGAAGAATTCAAGCGAGTATTTTCCCGAATTCACTGTTAGTCCTCGATTTGTTTTTCTGATTGGAAACATCATCATCGTCACTCTCTTTGCTCAATCTGGTCACTTTTCAACTCAAGATTCTGAAAAAAGAAAAGGGTCGGAAGAACATGATTTGTATCTCGAGTTTCTTAAGAATAGTACCATGTATCACAAAATTCAAGTTGTTCATCAGAAAAAAATGAGAATCAAAATGGAGAATAACATAAAGGGTCGTAGAATTAATGGTTGCATGATGAAAATCAGTGAAAAAGAGAGTAAAAAAAGTGGTGATAATGATGATGATAATGGAGTGAAGTTGGAAGAGAAACAGAGCATAAAAACAGAGACAAGTTTGGAGTTGAAGGAATATAGGAGGTGTCAATCGGAAATAACGATTGTGGGGGGTGTGAATAGTAATGATAAAAAGGATGAGAGAGTGTTGCAAAGGTGTGAGAGTGAAAAAAGCAGTTTGTGTTCGTACCCTGAAGATGGAATGAGCAGTGACGAATTTCGTCAAACCATTGAGGCATTTATTGCACGACAACAGAAGCTACGAATACACGAATTTCAAAACTTCTATTCCTAGCTAATAGAATTTGTGTGCAAGACTTGTATCAAGGATTGGATTGTAAAATAGGGTAAACCATTTCTAGTTTTTTCTTTTTCTTCTTTTTAATGAACAATCCAATATGTGATGTGATGTATTCTTGTATCATCATGTAAATAAGGGTTAAAGGAAATGGGTAAATAATAAGCTAGTAAATAACTTTTTGAATAATTAAACCTTGAATTAATTTATGTAACTGAGTTTTATTTTTAAATATAAATATATAAATAAATACTTGTGTCATCTGATAATTAGTTAGAATAAAGTGAATTATATACATTTAACTGGGGCTCAAAATGAGTCAAGTTGGGTTGAACTCAACTTGATTAAAATTGGTTATGCTCGAAATTTAACTCAAATTCATCACAAACTCAACTCGATCTGAATCGATTGCTCGAATTAAATAAACCAAAAACAAAAATAAAAGAATGAATGTGTTCCTTCAACTTTAAATTAAAATATTAATATTAATAAAAATTAACTAAAGCTCGTATAATTTACATTTAAACTAAATTTAAAAATCAATTTTCTTAAATCGATTTTCTCCTTAATTTTGAATGTCTCATGTTATGGTGGTGCAATTCTCATATAGGAGAAGAAAAGAGTGCAAAAAAGTATATTTTTCAACGTGGGACTCCAATAGTGAAGTTAGAAATAATTTATTTAGTGTGAGACTTTTAAGTGTTGAACATAACTAAATAACCAATCTTGAACAATAATATAACACTTAAAAATAATTTTATTTACCTTCATGGTATAAATAAGAATTATATATTTTGTTTTTAACTTTTATTTGACACAAGTTTTATCTCAAAAGAATATTTATAAATCAATATTATCACCGGAAGTAGTTGATTTAAGTAATGAATGCAATATCGCACCTTAGATTTTTTGACAATTTTTTCCAATACTAGAGATTGAATTTAGTTCTATTATATAAAAGAACTTCTTAATATTAATTTTTTAAAATGATTTTTATTTCGCTTTAAAATGATATTTAAAATGTGTTCACCATCATCTTCAAATAGTGTAATGCTTATACTTAAATTAATTTTTTTAACAACTCTCAAGTAAAATTTATTTCACGCAAAAATAAAAGTATATAAAATTGATAATATTACATATATGAACGGTAACTCAAATTCAATTCAGTTATTTAGTAAACTCATTTTTCAAATTAAGTTTAACTAATTTGATTGATGAATCACTCATTATTTTATTTATATTCCCAATGAAGAAAATATTAAATTCAAAGATGCCTTGAAAGTATACTTCTTAGAGAATCAAATATACAAACGTTGTATTAGAAGTTGTATGATCAATTTTTTTAAAATTAAAAAAATTCTCATCTTTGTGAAAATAAATTATTTTCGATACAAAACTTCAATATTTTTTCTTAATTAACGAACTTTTTTTTTTAATCATAAACACACGTGTTAATTAGCAAGCCTTGCATCACATGTCTAGAAAAGGTCTAGGCTAAGGTTTGTTAAACTCATTTCAATCTAATTTATAAGTAAAAAAAAAAGTACAATTCAGTCATCTCAAACGAAAGCAAAAGTCGCTAAATTAAATTCCATTTAATATCCTTGTCTCAAAAATATCCTTTCTTCCAAATTCAACCTTATTTAATATTTTTGTTTACAAAATTGTATTGAATTTAATTACATATTCCACATCTCAAATTCAATTCACTTATTTAGTAAACTCATTTTTCAAATTAAGTTTAACTAATTTGATTGATGAATCACTCATTATTTTATTTATATTCCAAATGAAGAAAATATTAAATTCAAAGATGCCTTGAAAGTATACTTCTTAGAGAATCAAATATACAAACGTTGTATTAGAAGTTGTATGTTCAATTTTTTTAAAATTAAAAAAATTCTCATCTTTGTGAAAATAAATTATTTTCGATACAAAACTTCAATATTTTTTCTTAATTAACGGACTTTTTTTTTTAATCACAAACACACGTGTTAATTAGCAAGCCTTGCATCACATGTCTAGAAAAGGTCTAGGCTAAGGTTTGTTAAACTCATTTCAATCTAATTTATAAGCAAAAAAAAAAAGTACAATTCAGTCATCTCAAACGAAAGCAAAAGTCGCTAAATTAAATTCCATTTAATATCCTTGTCTCAAAAATATCCTTTCTTTCAAATTCAACCTTATTTAATATTTTTGTTTACAAAATTATATTGAATTTAATTACATATTCCACATCTCAAATTGTGGTTTTTTGTTTAAATAACCTAAATTTCAAAAAAAATTATCAATATTTTGAAAATTATGTATCAAATTCTTATATTTTTATCATAGTTAGAAGTCGCCATTTGCAAAGACATGTTTAGAAACGTGTTAATTAGCAAGCCATTTGCAAAGACACGTGTTAATTAGCAAGTCTTGCATCACATGTCTAGAAAAGGCCTAGGCTAAGGTTTGTTATACTCCTTTTAATCTAATTTATAAGCAAAAAAAAAAGTACAATTCGATCATCTCAAACGAAAGCAAAAGTCGCTAAATTAAATTCCATTTAATATCCTTGTCTCAAAAATATCCTTTTTTCCAAATTCAACCTTATTTAATATTTTTGTTTACAAAATTGTATTGCATTTAATTACATATTCCACATCTCAAATTGTGGTTTTTTGTTTAAATAACCTAAATTTCAAAAAAATTATCAATATTTTGAAAACTATGTATCAAATTATTATATTTTTATCATAGTTAGAAGTCGCCATTAGCAGAAACTTTTCTAGAAACGTGTTAATTAGCAAGCTATTTGCAAAGACACGTGTTAATTAGCAAGCCTTGCATCACATGTCTAGAAAAGGCCTAGGCTAAGGTTTGTTATACTCCTTTCAATCTAATTTATAAGCACAGAAAAAAGTACAATTCCATCATCTCAAACAAAAGCAAAAGTCGCTAAATTAAATTCCATTTAATATTCTTGTCTCAAAAATATCCTTTCTTCCAAATTCAACATTATTTAATATTTCTGTTTACAAAATTGTATTGCATTTAATTACATATTCCACATCTCAAATTGTGGTTTTTTGTTTAAATAACCTAATTTTCAAAAAAATTATCAATATTTTGAAAACTATGTATCAAATTATTATATTTTTATCATAGTTAGAAGTCGCCATTTGCAACGACATGTCTAGAAATGTGTTAATTAGCAAGTCATTTGCAAAGACACTTGTTAATTAGCAAGCCTTGCATCACATGTCTAGAAAAGGCCTAGGCTAAGGTTTGTTATACTCCTTTCAATCTAATTTATAAGCAAAAAAAAGAGTACAATTAGATCATCTCAAACGAAAGCAAGAGTCGCTAAATTAAATTCCATTTAATATTCTTGTCTCAAAAATATCCTTTCTTCCAAATTCAACCTTATTTAATATTTTTGTTTACAAAATTGTATTGCATTTAATTACATATTCCACATCTCAAATTGTGGTTTTTTGTTTAAATAACTTAAATTTCAAAAAAATTATCAATATTTTGAAAACTATGTATCAAATTCTTATATTTTTATCATAGTTAGAAGTCGTCATTTGCAAAGACATGTCTAGAAACGTGTTAATTAGTAAGTCATTTGCAAAGACACGTGTTAATTAGCAAGCCTTGCATCACATGTCTAGAAAAGGCCTAGGCTAAGGTTTGTTATACTCCTTTCAATCTAATTTATAAGAAAAAAAAAAGAGTACAATTCGATCATCTCAAACGAAAGCAATAGTCGCTAAATTAAATTCCATTTAATATACTTGTCTCAAAAATATCCTTTCTTCCAAATTCAACCTTATTTAATATTTTTGTTTACAAAATTGTATTGCATTTAATTACATATTCCTCATCTCAAATTGTGGTTTTTTGTTTAAATAACCTAAATTTCAAAAAAATTATCAATATTTTGAAAACTATGTATCAAATTATTATATTTTTATCATAGTTAGAAGTCGCCATTTGCAAAGACATGTCTAGAAACGTGTTAATTAGCAAGTCATTTGCAAAGACACGTGTTAATTAGCAAGCCTTGCATCACATGTCTAGAAAAGGCCTAGGCTAAGGTTTGTTATACTCCTTTCAATCTAAGTTATAAGCAACAAAAAAAGTACAATTCGATCATCTCAAACGAAAGCAAAAATCGCTAAATTAAATTCCATTTAATATCCTTGTCTCAAAAATATCCTTTCTTCCAAATTCAACCTTATTTAATATTTTTTGTTTACAAAATTGTATTGCATTTAATTACATATTCCACATCTCAAATTGTGGTTTTTTGTTTAAATAACTGAAATTTCAAAAAAATTATCAATATTTTGAAAACTATGTATCAAATTATTGTATTTTTATCATAGTTAGAAGTCGTCATTTGTAAAGACAACTTCATTTACGAAGTCAAGTTTGCAATGACTATTTGATATTGAATTTGTTTTCTATTTTTTTTTAAATCGAGAAATCATCTTTTGAAAAAGTGACTTCTTACGTCCAATTTTTTTTAAGGTTAACTGTTGCCGCCTAATTTTCGAGTGTTTCTCGAATTCAATTGAGTCACCATCAATTTTTATTTTAAAATAGGAAAAATATTGGAAAAATTGTTAAAATTAAAAAAGAACCCTTGAAACTAAATTTTGAGTTCAGGAGTCGATTATACGTAGAGAAGATATTAGCACCCTACGACATCCGTTAAAATACGGCTACCTATAATTAGTTGTGCAAAATTAATATTAACTTAAATATATTTATTTATCCTTATTATTAAATATGAATATCAATTATTTTTTTAATGTGATTTTGAAATAAATATGTGCTTAAGAAAGAGAAGAAAAACAAAAGAATTTTTTTATTAATGTGTTTTACAAGAGAGTGATTTTAATTCTACGTATCTTCTTGTGCGATTGAGAAATCATAACTACGTAGTTCTTAGTAGAAAATACGGATATGTTGATTTTTTTTAATTACAATGTATTATGTTGTTGATAAAAAAAATTAAAAAGTGTTTTGTACAAAAAAAAAAGAGTTTGTTTGATTTGAATAATTGTTTTGAAATGCGAGTTTTAGCACTATCAAGTTGTACAACTCGTGTCTCAAAAACTCAATGAATAAAAAAAGATGTCATATCTAATTTAATCCATTTAAGAATATTTTATTATTTTATTTATGAAAATGAATTTAGAAATACCAAATTGTCACGACTTACCTCCTAAGAACTCAAAGGTTAACAAATGTCACATCTTATTAACTATTCAATATTTGATTATAATTTTATTTTTGTTTTTTTAGGAGAAATTAAAAACAAAAGTTAAACATCCAATTTGAATAAAGTAAAATAAAAATTTAACTTAAAAAATAAATTTAGTCAAATAAATAATAATATAAATAAAAATAATAAATTTATCTAAAAAAAATAGACTACATGATTAAATAAACAAAAGAAGTTGAGTTTGGAGTCCAAACTCCCTTTTAGTAAATATATATATATAGTAAACCTAATTTTAGAAGGAGAGAGAAACAAAATAGAAAAAGAAATAAAAAGGGAGGGGGAGGCGCTCCCATCAAGGAAAAATGTGAAAGAAAGAAGAAGAAAAAGAAAGGAAGAACAAGAACGAAACCTGCGGCAGCGGCCTGTCATTGTTTCGACGAAAACAACGGTTAAATCTCATATCTTTTTTTATTTGCTTGTTTATTTTTATTTTAATTTATTGTTAATTAATTTTATGATATTTTCATTTTTTATTCATCCATTTTTTTGAGTTTACATTTACTTATATTGAATATTGAAGAAGGAAAAATACATAAATAAACCTAACAAGATCATGAATATGATTTCATATTTGTATACATAATGTGATGATAAAAAGGAAATCACACACACATATATATATATATAATATTAAAGAGATTTAAAATATTTTATATTTTTGTATTTTCTTTCTTTGATATGTTGGTTCTCTTCTACTCCTTACCCTCTCTATTTTTCTATTTTTTTAATCTTTAGTATTAAAAAAACCTTGACTCTTTAATGTTTTTCGTCCTCAATTTATAGCATTAAGTGATGAATGTGAGTGTTTATGAGATAAAATTGATTTCTATATTTTTTAATATTTTGCTCCAAAAATTAAGTAATTTCATACAATTAGAAAAAATGTGGTATATCTTTTTTATTGAGTATATAAATAGTAAAGATAATTACTTTATTAGGCTAAAAAACAATAAATAAATAAATAAATAAAGAGGGGGAGGGGTTGTTTTTTGCTACAAATTCAACATCAAATTCAACATCAAATCCTTGTGGCAAACTTGAACTTCCTATAGAAATTAGCCTTTGCAAATGACAATTTTTAACAATGACATAAAATGAAGTAATTTGATATATAGTTTTCAAAATAGAGTATATTGATAAAATTTTTTAAAAAAATTTACATTATTAAAAAAAGAACCCCAAATTATGACTAGGAAGTTGATAACATCTTCGTTTCTTAAAAAAAAAACGAGAGAGAAAATTCTATTATTATAATTTCGTGTATATAAAATAAATAAATATTTTATTTGTATCTTATAATATAAGAATGTATGTCAACATACATACAAATTACAATAATGAAATTCGGGTTTTTATTTTTATTTTTAAATAACCCAATTTTAAAAGAAAAAAAATACCATTATACTCCATTTTCAAAATTAAATAATTTTAACCCTACTTTTACATATTAGTTACACGTCACATATTGAATCTACAACCTTATACAAAATCATACTTTGTTTATATATTTTTTTTAATAAAAAATTATAGGAAGTATAAGATTAAAAAAAAACATTACACAAAAGTCGTCTTTTTAAAAAAGGATTTTGTATTTTTTTTTCTTTTAAAAAATGTAAATATAGTAATAATAATGCATTAAAATTACTTAAAAATTCAAAAAGAAAATGCAAAAATTGAATAAAGTTGTCGGTAACATTCAGACGATATTTTTAAGTATCATTTATTACTCGACATAAACGCATTTTCTTGATACTATCTCTAACGTCTCACTTTGTTCTAATACATATATTATTTTGATGCTAAATATGCAATGTCATGAAGAAAAAAAAAGATTATGTCGGATAACAAGGCATACTCAAAATTATTTACCGGCAATTAGAGGTAGAGGGAAAAGAAATCGACAGTTGTCATGATCTCCTCAAGTTTTATAGGTTCCTTTTAGTTATATATAATCAATTATTATATGGTCTCATCATAAGTTAATTATCAAGCAATTTTTACATAAAAAATATAGTTAAATATATATTTTGTTAATATTTTGGTGTTCAAATATATTTTTTATTAGTTAATTTTGCTCTCCAATATGTCTTTTATTAATCCATAAAATTACTAATAAAATAGAGATTTCATAATGTGTAATTTTGTTACATTCAATACTAAAGTTATTGCAGTTTATACAAATGGTACCCGCGTTAGAATTGAAATTAACATTAAAAATAAAATGTCATGAAAATGCAAACTATGTCATAAAAAATGTCATACTTAAAAATATAGCCAAAATATTATCAACAACTTTAATCAACCTCTATAACATTATTGTTTTGTATTGTTTTAGTATTTTAATGTATTATTATTATTACTATTATTATTATTATTATTATTTTATTTATGTTTTTTAAAAAAGATAAACAAAATAAGTCAAAAAAAATTAAAACAGAAGTAACGAAGTCTCTTATCAAAGAGGGACTTCCTATAAATTTTTATTATAAAAAGAAAATATGATTTTGTACAAGTGGCAGGTTCAAAAGGTGATCTCTAACTAATATATAAAAGTAGACTATATTGATATTTAATTTTGTAAGATGAGTATATCGGTAAATTTTGTTTTTCAAAATTGGGTTATTTTAAAAAAAATTCCAATAAATTTCTCCATTTCTTTTGAAAAATGAAATGAATTCGAACCCACAACTAAGTGAGGGTGACTCTCATAAAATTCTCTTTTTTGTCTAATGTTTTTAATTCCATTCGGCTACATTTATCTATAATTAGATAAAGTAAGTAGTAATTTATGGTTATTTAGTAAGAACGACTCATTTTTTTATGTGAAATCCAGACTACAAACTAAAATTTATATATATAAAGATAGATAGATTTATTTATAAATAAGGTCAGAGAATATGCGAATAATTTAAACAACAAAAAACTTGTTTAACCTGAAATGGTAATAACTAATAATGCTATTCTGCTGATTTTCCATCTGAAAAACTGAAAAAGCAAATAGTATTTTTTACACAACCAAAAGCATACTATGTGATTGGCACTAACTCAACATACCACTCACTATATTTTGTCTACCACTAACTCTAGATTTTCCTTTCTAGCTTTTACCTTAGCATCTTATTTTTAATTTAATTTATTATTATTATTATTATAAAAATAACACTTTTGCTACCTACACCCCCATATTACTACCCACACCCATCAAATTTTTTTAAAATCAAAATTCTGAATATACTCTTCTCTTTTTAAGAAAAATTTTAAACATCTTCTTCCACTTCTTCACCATTTTAAACCAAAAACTCACATAACCTAAAAATCATCCACCATAACTCATTATCATTCAAAACTCACAACATTCACTCATAGCTTACAACCCATTAATCTCATATTCTCATTGCGGTTAAAGTGTCCAAAGAAGGTAATGTTGTTGTTCCGTATTTGCGATAATTTTTTTTTTAAATCTGGAAATGCTACGTACGTTGTGATCGTACGAGAACTGAGTTTACGTACATATAAAATATTTAGAATTTGAAGAAAGTACGTAAACTCAGTTCACGTAAACGTACGCGAACTGCGTTTGCGTAAACAATGGAGTTTACGAATTCAAAGTATGTTTACGTGAACTCATCTCAAGGCAAGGTACGTGAACTCAATTCACGTGAACATACATGAACTGAGTTCACATACAATACATTTAAGTTACAATTTTCACGAGTACGTGAACTGAGTTCACATGAACATACGTGAACTAAGTTCACGTCAACTTACGTGAACTGAGTTCACGTCAACTTACGTGAACTGAGTTCATGTGAACGACGTGAACTGAGTTCACGTAAAATACATTTTTTTTTTTACAATTTTGTGAGTACGTGAACTGAGTTCACATAAAGGCCATTTCTGTGACAAATACGTGAACTGAGTTCACGGAAGTTTACCTGAACTCAAATCAAGTAGAATTACTGCATATTACTGAAATTTTTATATGTTATTTTTTGGATACAGGTAAATGGATCAAAGGGGATACCATAGTGATGAAATGTATGAGGGTTTGAAACATTTAGAGGAAATTCAAGATGGTGAGGAACTCGTAATTGAAGACGCCATGAATGAAGGAGTTGAACCGATTATGATTGATTTGACTGATGTGTTTGCCACTGACATGATGTTTGACACGAGAAATGATTTATCAAAATGGGTTAGATATGTTGGAAGGGAAAATAGAGTTGTCGTTATCATTTTTAGATTTGAAACTGCGACAACACGACCAAGAACAAAGACAAAATTAATTCTTGGTTGTGAAAGAAGCGGTAAATATAGACCTTGGAAAAATCCTAAATCGATGAGGAGTACTTGTACTAGAAAATGTGAATGCCCATTTAGATTGAGAGGAACACCATCAAGTGTCGGTGAGGGATGGTATTTGCATGTAATATGTGGTATCCATAACCACGCATTGACAAAAAAACTGACTGGTCATCCTTTCTTAGGCCGATTGTCTCGTGAAGAGAAAAATTTACTTGGTGATATGACGAAGAACATGGTAAAACCAAGAAACATATTGATGATGCTAAAGGATCATAATGTTGAAAGTTTAACGACAATAAAACAAGTTTACAATGCATGTCAAACATATCGATCATCACTTAAAGGTAATAGAACAGAAATGCAATATCTTTTGACATTGATGGAACGTGACAAATACATCTATTGATATAGGAAGGTAGATGGTTCAGATGAGTTGAGGGACATTTTTGGGCCCATCAAGACGTTATCACTCTTGTGAATAATTTTCACATAGTATTGGTTATTGATAGCACATATAAGACCTGTAGGTATCAAATGCTATTACTTGAGATTATTGGTGTTACATCTACTGAAATGACATTTTGTGTGTGATTTGTATACTTACAGTCTGAGCGTGTTGAAAATTTTGTGTGGGCACTACAAATGGTGAAAAAACAGATTACAAGTGGAGAAGTTGAAGTCATCGTAACTGATAAAGACCTTGCTTTGATGAACACAATTGAATATGTTTTTCCTAAGGCGGTCAATTTATTATGCTTGTTTCATGTATGCAAAAATGTGAAAGCAAAGTGTAAGATGACCGTGTTTCCAAAAGAGAAGCAGGTGCAAGTGATGTAGGCATGAGAAAGTCTTGTATATAGTCATGATGAGTCTCAATACTACACGAAGTTGGCTATGTTTGAAGAAATTTGTAGTAGTTGTTCTATTTTTTCTGATTATGTACATGAACAATGGTTAAATCCCCATCAGGAAAGATTTGTTGTGGCGTGGACAAATAGAGTTATGCATTTTGGGAATACCACAAGACAAAAGGTTGAGTCGGCGCACTGGAGTTTGAAACGGATATTTACTCATTAGAAGCTATTCATGTTTGGTGGAGTAAATTAACTTTTCATGATAATGGATCTAATAAAACTTCAGAGTTATCTGTAAAACATGAAATAGACGTGATAGTGAAAAGGTTTGAAGAACTTGATGTACCTGGCAAAATTTCACTTAAAGGTAAATTACGATAGATCGCGTATCCATCCACTACGTCGATGTGTCCACCTGTTAACAAGGTTAAAACTAAGGGTACACCAAAAAAAGGCAAAAGTAAGGTATCAAAAAGAGAACAATCAACCAAGCGTGATCCTTCTTGGTGGGAGTATGTGAATGCAAGTGTTCGATGCAGTGGCACAAATGCATGTAGCACTGTGTCATCTATTAAAGTGAAGCAACCTCGTTCATCAGTCAAAAAGTTGACACCTCGACCATCATTCTCTAAAGTTCAACAACCAAGAGTTCTTGTCTTCAATGAATGGTTGCCGGTTGAAATTCATAAATTCATATATGACATTATTGACGTTGGTTCAGATGATAATTGTGGATATCGTGCAATTGCAGCTTTACTTGGAATGGGTGATAACTCTTGGGCACGACCCTCATCCAGCACAAGTCGGTAAACATAGTGCGCATTATTCCTGCAAAACCAAATTATAATCAAAATCAAAACAATCACAATTTTACAACAATTCCAGAATTCCAGCATGCCCTACGTGATTTAAGTTCACATACGTGAAATCAGTTCCAAAATCTCATATCCTTACGTGAACTGGGTTTCCAAATCCCATAACCTTACGTGAATTCAGTTCATGTACGTGAACTTAGAATAAAAAATCCAGATCCTTATGTGAACTGAGTTCACGTACATGAACTGGTTTTCAAAATCTCATATCCTTACGTGAACTGAGTTCACATACGTGAAGGGTTTGCAATTTTTAAAATCCAACAACAACATTGTACTTATTTGTTGAAAATGTGATAGTGAAGAAGTTGTTGAAGATGAAGATGTTGAAGATGATGATGATGATTGAAGGTGTTTGAAGAAGATGAAGATGATTAAAGAAGATTGATGATTTTCGTGTGGACTTTGATGAAGATTATGGAGTTTGAGAATTAAGTTTAGGGAGAGATGAATGAAGATGATAGAGATGAATTAGTTTGGGAATTAGGTTTTGAAAATACATAAGAGTATATTTGGAATTTTAATTTTTAAAAAAATTGGTGGGTGTAAGTAGCAATATAGGGGTATAAATAGCAAAAGTGTAAAAATAAATCTTAGACATGATTGATTTATTGTATTTAAAGTTTTATATAATGGTTGTTAGGTAGCAATACTTAGTGGTCAATTGTATTAGAAGATAAACTAATCGAATTCCTCATGCTTTAATTTTTAATTTTATTCCACATTGTATTACCGAACCTTTATTAAATGACAAAAATTAAGTTGGTTTTCGTAAAAAAAAAAAAATAAATAATATTTAACATCTATCAATATTTCTTGCAAGGTAGGTGGCATATATCAATAGATAGGGAATGTGAGTCAGCGTAACGTTCGAAAAATAAGAATTAAGAAATGCTACGCATGTAGTTGTTATGGTATTATTTTAGTTTTTTCTATGCATATTTTGAAGTGGGGGTACATGATTGCATGTAAGGGTTAGTCAAAAGCTGGCATCATTTTAGTTATTTCGGTTCAAATTAAATATCAACTCAAAGGTTTCCGCGTTTGCATGAATGAATACTCGAACGAAATGATTGATTATAGATCTTTTTAATGCTGTGTTACATCAAAAAGTCGTAGAATATTTAGGATTAATGTATTGGTTTAGTTTGTTTATTATTATTATTTTTTATAAGGACACTTAATTTATGAACTCAAGTTGAGGTCGGAAGATCATAGTTAGTAGTATTTTATTCTATGTCTAATTATGTTAAGCGGCCACCAAACTAATTCGAAGAGTATGTGAGGATGAATGTAAGTAAAGATTTGTGATTTGGATTAATTTTATTATTCAATTATGACAGAACGGTTTATGAATTCTCTTTTTGTTTGAACAAACATCAACCAGCGTTGTTGTTTTTCGGCACCAAATGAAATATAATTAGCTCCAAATTCCAAAGACTCAAACGTAGGAACTTCTTTTTTTGATAAATTACTTGCATTTATCCTTCCAAAGTGTCTCCGTGTGAACCGTAAACGATCTTTATGGGAGGAATCTTGAGTTTGACTTGTACCATGGACTAAAATATATTGTTTTGCCTTATTAAATGTAGATGTTATTTTAGTTGTCGGTACCTTGGAGTAGTTTTTTATAATTAATTGGATGTTACTTTAGGCTGTCCCTTCTTACATTCAAGAAGGTGGAATAAATTTCTGTAATAAAAAAAGTGGAACAAATTGCAAGGCCGTACAGACCAGCAAACAAGTTTATATACTAATTGGCTAATTGCACATTCTTGGTATCATACATGCATGTACTCTAACAAGTGGATGAATTAAATCATTGAATTATTAATTTTGTTTCTTTTTCATTACTTCTCACTCTTTCTCTATTCCTCCTCAATTTTCTATATCTCTAATTTACCAGTAGAATATATATACTTGTTGAATTAAACAAAAATTGGTGGGTGTAAGTAGCAATATGGGGTGTAAGTAGCAAAAATGTAAAAATAAATCTTAGACATGATTGATTTATTGTATTTAAAGTTTCATATAATGGTTGTTAGGTAGCAATACTTAGTGGTCAATTGTATTAGAAGATAAACTAATCGAATTCCTCATGCTTTAATTTTATTCCACATTGTATTACCGAACCTTTATTAAATGACATAAATTAAGCTGGTTTTCGTTAAAAAAAAATAATATTTAACATCTATCAATATTTCTTGCAAGGTAGGTGGCATCTATCAATAGATAGGGAATATGAGTCAGCATAACTTTCGAAAAATAAGAATTAAGAAATGCTATGCATGTAGTTGTTATGGTACTATTTTAGTTTTTTTTTTTTAAATATATAGGCCCGAGAACCAGCAAAATGTTACAATATTTCTGAATTAGTGAAATTAATCACAGTTGAAACAAAAGTAATAGTTTTAGTCTCTCTATGTATATATGTACAGAGATATAAATTAAAAAAGAAAAAAAAAGTTAGTTAAGTAAAAAAAAGCGAGAAAACGTGATGTGGCGAGTAATGTTTAATAAATGAAGTTGTCTTAAATACACTGTGAATCACAACTCCGTTTATAATCACTTACTATTATTGATAAAAAGAAAATTACTTAGTATTTAATTGTTTATTAAAATACATTGTTAACCACAACTCCAATTGAAAAAGATGCGTATACTATACGTAAACGGATTGGTAGGCTATTTTGCATACTTTCCCCCTAAAGTTAGCTGGTCATAATTGAACAACTAAAATTTTGAGACAACCAATGTTGTTTCTTAGTTGTTAAAAATCCAAAAGACGATTCAAAGTCTAACAAATAACATGTAGTTATTCAAAGTCTAACAAATACACTACGAATCACAAGTGTCGTAGTTTACTTTCAGTTGAGATTAAAGTAAAACAAAGATTGATCAGTCATCGATTTAAGAATGTTCTTTGTTTCAGTAAAACGGAGATTGACCAGTCATTCACTCAAGAACGTTCATCGTTTTAGATTTTCAGCAATATTGAACAAAACAGAATTAAAACTTGCAATGCTAAAATGAACACATACAATTGTTCACTCAGTTCAGAATTAAACTCATACGTCTAGGGGATTGAATCTGACTTCGATTGATCACTAATATGATGAAATAATTACAATAGTTATTTCACACTTTCTAGTTAGTTTTGTGCATTCTTTGCAAAAACTGCTATTTGTCTTTTTCTGTCCTTCAGCTTTTAATAACTAGGCTTATATCCTAGTTGGTTACAATTTATGAATAATTAAGAAAAACAGTTACAACTAACTAACTGAAACTAACAACCCTAAACAGATGAGTTTTGCTTGTAAGTAATCATCATAAGTTGATCTCTAAAGTCTTTTAATTGAGTACCACTTATTAACATTGGTCTATACTTATTTTTTGGCCATATTATAAACAAAAATGACATTTGGTAGGTGAAGTTTGTACACTTGCATTAATATTATATGACTATATATTATTATATGTTACATCGTTATACTATAAAAGGAATGCAATAAGCCTCTCTTAATTAAGCTCATTCACATATATACGTGCTTCACAAACATTCCTTTTCTCCATTAATTTCAAGTGACACATCGATCCTTTGTAGCAATGGCAGTTGAACAAGTCCTTCACATGAATGGAGGTGAGGGAGATACAAGCTACGCAAATAACTCCACATTTCAGGTTATAAAATCTATCTTTGCCCAAATTGATCAACTCGCCAAATTTGTTTTTTTTTTTTTTTGTCTTATTATGATAATTTTGTAGAATTTGCATGCTAAGCTTTTGATCAATAGTTATGTAAGTTTTAATTAAAAATTGTTCAGAATTTAAACTCTAATTATTCTGAATAATTCATTATACTTGAAATTTATTAATCATTTGAATTCAATCGCATATTTAATATATATATTCCATATTTTCTATATTGAAAATATTAAGCTATATATAAATGATAGATGTGTATTTTTTGTATATGCAGAGAATGGTGATGCTTACTGCGAAACATATAGTTGAAGATAGTATAATGAGATTGTATTGTGAAAGTAATCCAAATTGTTTGAAAGTAGCCGACTTAGGTTGTTCATCAGGACCAAATGCACTTTTGGTGGCATCTAACATAATCAACACTATTGATGCATTGAGTCAAAGCATGAGTCATGAACCACCAATGTTTCAGTTTTTCCTCAATGACCTATTTGGAAATGACTTCAACACCACCTTTAAGTCCCTCCCTGATTTTCATAAAAGACTACAACATGAGAAGGGACACAAATTTGGTCCATGTTTCTTTAGTGGAACACCAGGCTCATTTTATGGAAGACTTTTTCCCAATAATTCCATTCACTTTTTTCATTCCTCCTATAGTCTTCATTGGCTTTCTAAGGTAAATTTAATTATATTCATTGCAATATAGAAAAGTGATAACATGGTTTGGTATTTTTCCCTGTTTAATTAATTTGGCAACAGACTCCAGATGTGTTGCAAGATGTTGAAGAACCATTGAACAAAGGAGCTATATACCTAACAAGGACAAGCCCTCCAGAAGTCCACAAAGCATACTTTGCACAATTTCAACATGACTTCACATTATTTTTGAGATCACGTTCATGTGAACTCCTTTCTGGTGGTGCTATGGTCCTAACTCTTATTGGCAGAGATGAACTAAATGAACTCATAAATGCATGGGTGGTTATTGGCATGGCACTCAATGACATGGCTGCTGAGGTAATTATTACTAATTAATCAAACAATATTCAACTTTAAAAATCTTAATAAACAATAAAATATTGATTTTTTAAAAAGGCCTAAACATGCACACCACTAATAATTGTGTGCGGAATAAAGTATACAATGTGCTTTATTAAATCAATTGTGTGACAATAAATTAATGAAGAAAACATTATTTGTTGGTTGTAGGAATTGATAGAGCAAAAAAAATTGGACTCCTTCAACATACCATCCTATTGTCCTACATCTAATGAAATTAGACAAGTGATTGAAGAAGAAGGATCTTTTGATGTTCAAAGGTTAGACACAATTAGAACGGATTGGATAAAAAACATTGATGTGAGTGATGATTACTCTCTTAATAATGTTGATGAAATTGAAGACACAAGAGCTGAGGCAGTAGCAAAGTATATAAGAGCTGTTGCTGAACCAATTTTGAAGTCAGAGTTTGGAGAAATAATCATGGATGAATTATTCATAAGGTTCAAAAACAAAATTGTTCAACTTTATGGAGTTGAGAAATTGGAGCTCGCTAATTTAGTCATGCACATCACTAAACGTATTTGAATCTGTTGAACCCTTCATCAAAGAGTTGACTCTATGGACTATTTTTTATTTTAAGCAATGCGACTAAATTAATGTTGTTATTATTATATTCATACAATTTGATATAAGCGTATAATTTGTTACTTACTTTGAAATTTTTATTTTGCAATAAACTGTTTAATATTTATTCAATCTTGTATTCTATATATTCCCACTAATTATGAACTGTAAAAATATGAAATATCTGTAAATGGTCATATCATTAAATTTAAATTTCGTTTAAGTTAATGATGCATTTTAAAAAATTGATGCACCATTATTGAACTGAAATAGTTTATCTTATTCAACCAATGATTAGATATAACTATCCCGCAATGAAATATTCGGATGATACAATTGCATTTTATAAGGTTATAACAAAGTAGTTGATACAATTATATCAACTATTTTTTTAGTCAAAAAAAAAAAACTATTCTTTTTTTTGGTATGTAATGTATCAACTACTTATTATTATTGTTATTGTTAGAAAAGACGATCAGCAGACTTTTTCTACGAGAATCAAATTAATAAGAAGGTGGAGAAAGAAGAATATGTACCCTGTTAGGTAGGTAAGTGGTAGAAGTACTCATAAAATAAAATAAAAAAGTTCTTAATTCATAATTAAGAATCATTTTTAGGTACATGTTCCTCTTTTTATTTATATATATGTGTGTGTGTGTTGAAAAATAACATAAAACTATGTTCCTCTTTTTATATATGTGTGTGTGTGAATGTGTTGAAAAATAACATAAAACTACTATGTTTGTTCTGTTAAGAATTTTCTGTGCCCACTTTTTGTAGGCTTGTAGCAATAAAAACACTGCTTGGTGTATGGTGATTTTTTTCTTTCCAGTCATTTGATCTTTGACTTGCACTCTTTTTCACCCCTTATATTATCATTGTATTATGTCAATCTTCATTTAAAACATATTTTTGTATTACATTATTTATCACTTTAAATTTTTTTTTAAATATGTTCTACCTTTTCCAATATTATCTTTATTTATTAAAGTAGTTGCAAGTTAGAACAATTGATCATAAATAAAAATTCAAGTGATTCAACTCAAATGATTAATAAACTAAATTAAAAATGAACTTTTTGATTGAACCTGAATTTTATTACTAATTGAAACAATTATTAACTAAATTTTATTTATGTCCCAACCGAACTTTGAAATACAGAAAGTCTCTTTCACCTAAAAACCAGACGGTTACTATATAAAATAAATTAATAGAACTAATAGTAAAAAAAAATTGTCATGTAGCTATTTTGGTGACATTTCTGTACTCCTTCAATCCCATCATTATTGTCATTTTAGACAATGTCCATTTCTTTAAATAAAAAGGATTAATCATTTTGATTTTAGATTAAAATAATATGTAACAACTAAAATACTCGTTGATTAGAGTAGTTCAAATAGTCAGTGAGCTATTTAATTATTTGAAGATTTATTGAAAAAAAAATTAACATGTTGTCCTGAAATTCAAAATTGAGAAATAACTTACGACTGGGAAGAAACATTTCAAATACAATAAGATCGAAGAAGTGTTCAAGTTTCACACACTGTTTCTACTGTATTAATAATGTAAAAATGTATAGTCCAGTACACACTAACTAGTTCATTAGACTCTTCTTAAAACTGTGATTTCACCTTCCAATCAGTTTATCCAAAAAACCTCTGCAGTGCACCATTCTTTCTCACACAGAAGGAATTATTATAGTTTAGCTGCAGATAAATGCAAAACAAAATAAGTTATATAGCAATGCCTTCACAAGCTTATCATTCCATTACTCTGCAGTTGTGCCCGAACCATTGAGTATACAAGGCGTCAGAAATGAAATGAAACATCAAATAATAAAATGTGAAAATCAAGTTACTGGACAAAAAAAATGCAACACAGTCAGCATTCTTATAAAGTTCTTTCAGAAGCATGATAATTAATCATTTTAAACGGGATTTTGTAAAACTAACAATTAACAGGTATAATGAAACTGATGTTAAATCTTCAATATTCTATAGATATTCTAATTTTCAAAAGACATCTCTTACTAAATTTGTTTTCGTAAGATGAATGTTAGGACAGAAAGAGGCAACTCAAGATGAAAAGCTGAAGAGAGACTATTGAAACGTGAATTAGCAGCAGACCAATCAGCAGTCTCAGTGCAAATGATGGTGGCCATATTAAAGGGAACCAACCACAAATGCTTGGACCTAAGAGTCGGGGAAGTAATCACAGCACCACTTACTGAACCCTATGTTTGGGAGTGCAGCCAGTCACCTCCACCACACGATAGTAAGCCAACTCACCATGATATTAAAGATGCTACAAACAGTACTTAGGAATTCAATGCTCGTCTAATATTATTCCACCTCCAAAACAAACATGTACCAAGTTTGCACCCATTTACCATCCATGTTGAAATGGATTTGGCATTACTCGTATTCTATGAAGTATGGACTCTGACATGAACACCACTAATGTTAAAAACATAGCACACCAACATTGGTATGTATTTGTAATTTATTATATAAAATAAATATGAGCATCATTTATAAAATATGTAAATTTCGAATCAATTTATACATTCATCAAAATTAAACATTTTGTTTCATTACAAAAAGATATTCTACAACATGATCTACTAGTCTTTTGCCAATATTCATTCATCTTTAACTGATCTAATAAATTTAAGGTCTTTCACCCTCTAAATCTAATAGATAATCATCATCATTGAAAAAGACACCCTCTAACTCATTTTCATCTAAAGACAAATTGGCGACTTAAGAACTCTGCAATCATCAAGTGATCTAAAATCATCTCTTGCAACATTCGACAATTTAATTTTTAATTTTCTTTTGATGATTTTGTGGAGGACCTTTTTTTAAAGAAATCGAAGGTTGTTCTGAATAACCTTAATGATAAACAAATATGCAACAGAACAAAATTGCACGCTTGCCTCATTTTAGAAAGCAGAAACAACCTAAAGAAGGGATAATCCGATTAAGAACTCCCATGATTTAAACAGCCATCTTCATCTCAATCTTCTGGTGAGGATTATAGCCTAGGAGCTTGAAATCAGCCGCCACAAAAGAATCTATATCTTTCTTCTTTGGATTTATCTTCAAAGTCTGCATTGGAGTTGGTTTAGTCAGCAAGTAAGAGAGTCATCAAACACAAATCTAAAGTAATGCTAAATGGTAAACAAAACTTGTGCCTAACGACTTATATCAAATAATTTCCTTAAACATTACACATACTGGGAAAGGTTTTGGCAGGTTATGAAGCTGCTCCTGCAGAGGCCTCACATGAGTTAGGTAAACATGTGCATCCCCAATAGCATGGACAAAATCCCCCGGAACAAGTTCTAACAAGAAAAAGACATAATATAAGAAGTGATGGTTTCAATTCAAATTACTTGATGTTTTTAATGATATTATCAACACAACAAACTTTTGAATCCCAAGTCCACCAGCACCCAACCATCAATTCAACAACAAAAACAAACATTGTTAGGTTCCTTGATAGAACTCAATAGCGAAAGGGCATTATTTGTCTGAGTTTTATTATAGAAAATAATACACAAAAGCGGATACGCTCCTACAATGGTATAAACCACTCAATTTCTAATTTTGCCAAAGATCATTTCTAAAGGGGTGGAAGCCTCTATTTAAAGACTTCCAATACATTAGAATAGGGATTAGGTCCAGGGTAACTAACCTATAACAGAAACACCAAAGCAGTTACACCTATACAACTACTAACAATCTAGGAACAACTACTAACAAACTCATAATTATCCCTATTTCTATATCCTAACAAACATAATTATCCCTATTTATATATCCTAACAAACATCATCAAGCTTTTTCCCACTAGGTGGATCAATTGATCTCATCAAAACCTGTAAATTATCAGATCCAAACCAAAGACCATTTGCCCCTAAATATTTCTCTTAATGGTTTGGCATGGAGTTTTCTTTGATCTACCTCTAGCTATCCTCCATCTGTTAAAGCCTTCTCTTCTATGAGTCTTCTCCACACATACCCAACCCACCTAAACAAGACTATCAATTTTTCTACAATGGGGAAAGTCCAATTTTCTCGTTAATTATTGTACTTCATGTCTCCTCTTCAAACATGAGTTGGACTTACCTCAATTCTACAAAACCTGCTTGTAAGGTGAGGGATATTTCACTTATTAACATATTTTCTTGACATATCACATCCATGTGAGACACTGAACACTCCCAAGACTGGATATATCTCGAATAGGCTCTAATATCATCTTAAAATTTGAGTTGGATCTAACTCAACCTTAGAAAAACAGCATGTAAGGTGAAGAATGTCTCTCACTTTTAAACATATTTCCATACCATATTACGTCTAAAGTGGAATTCTCAACCCCCTCCACACGCCGGACATTAGGAGCAAGACTAAGTGGCTTGATAGCGTGTAACCCAATGGATCTTAGATAGGCACTAAAACATCTTAAGATTTGAGTTTGACCAAACTCAACTCTACAAAACTAATTTGTAAGGTGAGGAATGTCTCCCACTTATAAATACATTTTCAGGTCATATTACATCCAATGTGAAACACTTGCCTTGTCTTGTACAACTACCTTGTGCTGAAATAATTAGAAGAATAGGGGCAGCAAGAAACAAACTCTAGACCATTTGGTCTAAAGATGAGACACCATATCGCAAATTAACTATCCCAACAGCTTAAGTTGTGAGGTGAAAATGCATAAATGTTTTTACAGTACATCTATAAAGGTTTAACAAACCAAATGAGCCAAACATCCTAAGGTAAAAATCTCAATTTAACAAAAAAAAAATACTAAATCAAGATTGGGCTGAACTGAGCACATGAACAGTTTTAGTTTTGCCCCATGGCCCTACACAGGAAATGAGTAGGAGTATAATTTAAATCTATGAAAAACCAACTAACGAGCTCAAAGACATTTATAACCACCTAAAATAACATACACCATCTCTTATTATTTAGTTACACCCACAAAACCTCAAGCTTTAAGATGATGAATACATACTATAACATATTTTACTCAACAGCAGATGATTAGATAAATTTGCATACCACAAATATGAGCAATCATGCATGTCAGGAGGGCATAAGATGCAATATTAAATGGCACACCCAGGCCCATGTCAGCAGATCGCTGATACATTTGACATGATAACTCCCCATTTGCTACATAGAACTGCAAAAGTTAAAATTGAAAATATAAATTAAAAACTATGCATAGACTAGAGAAGTAGGGGAGAGAGAGAACGTAAAGTTGCAGACCTGTGCAAACATGTGACAGGGAGGAAGTGCCATCAATTTAAGATCTGCTGGATTCCATGCAGAGAGAATGATCCGTCTATCATCAGGATTATGTTTTATCTTGTTGATAACATCTAAAAGTTGATCAAGTCCTTGGTTGGCATAGTCATTATGCATGTTAGTATACCTATAAAATGTAAGATGGCAAATAAATAGCGCGCTACCACATAAATAGTCTATTGACCTATTGAGAAAAAGGTATAAATCCACATACCTAGCACCAAAGTGCCTCCATTGAAACCCGTAAACAGGTCCTAAGTCACCCTCTTCCCTCTCTGACAAACCAATGCTGTAATAAAATGTAAAGCAAATGAATAAATAAAAGAAGATAAGTGTACAATTTGTATGTTAAAGCTACAACAATTAACAATGATGCTCACCTATCAAGGAATTCCCTGGATGCATTATCATCCCATATATGAATGCCTTTTTCCTGTAACACCTGTCAATATAGGTATAATGTTAGATAACATGCTTTCAGAACTAAGTTGGTGATAGGTCATATCCAAAATACCAACACAAAGTTCTTTAAGAACAAAGAATAAAACATGTAATGCAAACTGTGTTAATATCATATTGTCCCATCATGTTCAATAATCTATAGCATCAAAAATAGATTAATATTTCAGTCAACAAGAATAAGTCATCCACATTAACTTCCTTAACGACCATCACGATCTAAGGTTGCAATCTGGCTCAACTCTCATGTAGACAGGCAGAGAGCTCGCGTAGGAATCCTTCAAAATGGTAACAAATATGAGCCAGCAGTTTACAAGTTCAGAGCTACTTAGTTCTGTGTAGATTACTAAGAATCCAGTGATATTATACATTTCTGATCAATAATTTAAATTCACAAGTGGCAAAGAAATTTTAAAAATAATAACGGGAATTTGAGTTGGCTTGAAGATCCTAAGCTTTCAATAGGTCTGCCTCCAGTCAAGCCTAAGCTCAAAAAAATTGAAAGTAACCCAGCCCCAAGCTCCACAATATTTGGCTCATGTCAGCTGGTTATTGACCTAACTGAAAAATGGTTAGGATTTATGTGTGTGGATAAGATTGGCAAAAGATATAATTACCTTGGCATTTGTTGAGCCACTGATAAACCAAAGAAGCTCTTCAACAACCCCTCGCCAAAATACTCTCTAGCAATCAAATGCAGAGATCACTTCAATTTCTTTATCAAAATATACAAATAGATACTCCTTTTCCCCAATAAAGACCGAAAGTAGTAAACAAAAAAATGAGTAAATAATAGCAAGTTATTTTGCACAGTAGATTTAACATATCTTAAAACATAATCTCTGCTACATACCTTAGTGGTAAGAAGAGGAAAGCTTGTGCGCAGATTGAACCTCATCTGTGGAATTATTACATATGGCATCAGCATATAAATTACACCAACACACAATACATCAACTGAAATTTTACCTGGCAACCAAATGTTGATAAGGTCCCTGTCCCTGTCCTATCACCCTTGGTGGTACCTTGAGATATGATGTCCTGAACCAGCCTAAGATACATGTGCTCTTCATGTCTCTCGAAAATCATTTTCGGAAGAAAAGAAAAGTTATGAACCTCAAATTTTTTAGAATCTGAATTATTATCAAAAAGCAAATCAGTATTCTGACTCGGGAGCTCTGCTGCAGAACTTCTCACACGCACATAAGTGGTAAAAGAATATCGGATGTTGTTTTCGACCTTAGGAAAGGATGAGTACCATGGCCGAAATATAGTGGAATCAATCGGAGACATAAAAGTGTCACACTCAATGTTTGCATGAATTTCTGTTATGTGGATAGCTTCACAATCAGGTGCATTGAGAGCCTCTCTATACATGAAAATAATCAGCTATAAGTCTAAAGCAGAGAAAGGGCTTAACATGAAAAGGAAGGAAAAATAAAATAAATTATATACCTAAATATCTCACCACCACCTATAACATATATTTTCTCAATTGACATGCAATAAGGAGAAGCGGCTAAAAGTTCCAATGCAGAAGACATACTTCCACATTTAACAACATTTTCTGCTGCTGCAATATCAAAGCTACCCGAACGAGTCAAAACAACATTAAGACGACCAGAAAGAGGCCTGAACTGAAGAGGGATACTCTCCCATGTTTTTCTTCCCATAACAACGGCATTCTTCTTCTCGGGATTAGATGTTGTTGTAGTTATCTCCTTGAAAAACTTGAGATCAGTAGGTAATCTCCAAGGTAATTTTCCATCCTTACCAATGCCCATATCTTTGGTGGCAGCCACAACCACTTGGTAAGTCCTCTGGAGGTTAGGCAGTTGGTTGATGCTACCATTGCCATTTCCATTGACAATTACAGAGGAACCGCCGGCCATAATCGAACTAAGGAACCGGCGTAAACTTAAAGATTGGCTCCGATTAAAACAAGGACTGCACAACCAATTCTTTTGGAAGTGCAGTGGAATCTGAAATAGTAAATTAAAACTAACAATTAAAAATTACACTCACTCATATACAAAACATTTATGAGATGAAATAAATGTACATACTATTAGCAAGCAATGATTACAAACAAAATATAAAAAAAAAAAAAACTAGATTATACAATTAGCTAGCTTCAAACACACGCGCGGACAAAAAAAAATCAGCAGAGCAAATCAAACACACACATTCAATCATTCTTCTAGCTGAAAGGAAAATGAATTCTAATACAAAGCAATAATGAGTATGAATGAAGTGAGATAAAACAAGACGTACGAGAAATAGAAAAAATGGAAATGATATTAAAGAGCGAAAGAATGAAGTAGGAGGTGACCGATATGAAAGCGAGGCGCGGAATTTTGAAATAGTAATGAACTAAGGATGTTTAAACGTTCACTTTAGCGAGACAAAGGGAACGTGGCTGAGCGACGGTGGCGAGACGGGGAGCAGAGATGATGAGTTTAAGAGAAGCTGCCACCGGTACGACGAGGAGAAGGCGGCAAATACAGGACGATAGGGTTCGATTTTAAGGGTTTTAAATTTTTAGTATAAAAGAGTGATTCAATTACTGTTCTCTGTCCAAAAAAAGGATGCAATTGCGAGTGACGATCAACTCTACTATTCAGTATTCGCTGTTGTAAAAAAATACTTTATTCACTTCCAATAATAGAATCCAAAATTCATCTAAACATTTTACCTTAAATATATTTAATATTCGTTTTAATAATTTATTATTTTTTTATCTTTTTTTTATCGTAACTTTTTTAAATAAATGTATATTTATTATCATGAATTGTTAAAATTAAATTTTGGATCATTTATAAAGTTAAGTATGCAATCTTAATAAAAATGTATAAAATTACAGTAAATTATGATAAATGTCTTTTGTTTTAAAGATGTTTCAAAGTATGCAAGAATAATTTTTTCAAGTGCAAATTTATTATTGAGTTAAATGAATTTTTTTAAATAATATTATGTTAACAATTGTTCAAAGGATTCCAATGACTAACTTTGTTATAACTTTTATTTTGACTGTGAGAGTGACTAAAATATATTACTTATAAAAAATAAAAAATCAAAATGAATTAAAATAAACTTTTACATAATATTAAGACCATAATTAGACATCAAATATCGTTTGTATCCTTTTAAATCTTTACCTCTAATATCTATTTCAATTTTAATGCATTTTTTTAAGGACTCTGTTTTTAAAAATTGTAACATAATTAGAAATAAAAAAAATTGGTACCTATTTAAAATTAAACTAAAATTACACATAAATATGATATATATTGTCAAATCATCGAAATTAAGGTCAAATGAAGATGGAGATTAAATGTCAAATTTTTTAGAGGAAAAATCTAGGGGTTTTTATTTTTCTGTATGGTTTTAATATAAAACATATATTTTATGGTTATAATAAATCTTAAGAAATTTATAAATTTGATAAACTCATAGTTGGTCAAGTTAAGAATAATATGAAAAGTACTTACAAAATGTACTAAGTTTTGTCATTTTTAAAAATAGAAGAACCATAATTACATTTTAGTCTAAAAGTTAGACTAAAACAAATATAGTATAACTTCTTAAACATTAAAATTAATATTAATTATTTTTTAATTAAGTATTTTTTGTAAAGAAATATAGCTAATAAATTACTGTATAATGTTTCTTCTATCACATAATGAGTGATTCATTTATAAAAGTTTGTCAATAAAATAGTTTAATTACTATGAACTAATAGTGTAAAAGGTTTTACACTATCAACGCATTACAATTATTTATAGTTGTGACTTTTAATGTAATTACCATAAAAATTAAAAATTTCTAATGATTCAACGGCTAAATTGTCTGACAAGAGGCTGGTTGGCACAGGCAGCGAGTCACCAGGACAGCAGGCTGGCTAGCACAGGCAGCGAGTCACCAGGACAGCTGGCTGGCTGGCACAGGCACCGAGTCACAAGGACTACAGGCTGGCTGGCTGGCAAGCACGCTGGACAGCACTAAAAAAATCATAATTAAATTATCACTTGTCCAAACATTCCAAAATTTTGGGAGAAGTGTTCTTTAATTTTTGCCAACGTCCCTGAAAAAAATCATGAAAAAATTCCAACTCTAAGTACCTCAACTCGAAAATCAGCCCCTTCAATTTCTAAAAAATTATAACTTTATATATAAGTGTCGGTAAATATAAATTAAATCTCTAAAAAATTATAACTTTTTTCAATTTCACATATAGCTTTAATTATTTTTTCTATTCAAATGATCTAATTAATAGTACATGTGTAGATTACTATTCAAAATTTTCTACTTTACATGAATGACAATAAATTTATCTTTTTCTCTATTTTATTAATATAATTTTTTTTAATTTGTGTGATATAATCAATTGGGCTACGACAGAAAAAGTAAATATATAAAACAAATATTTAAAGCTTATGAAAAACACGAGTGAGTGTCTATGAAAAAATTAAATTTTTATTTAATAAAAAATGCTTTCAAAAAAGTTTTATACTTAATAAAAAATCTTATATTCTAATATTTTTAAATCTAAAATTAATAGTCTCAACAAATATTAAATTAATTGACTCAGTTAACAATTAAAAATAAATATTATATAAAATCAATTATTTTAATTTAATAAATGATTTTTTATTTTAAAATGTTGAAAATATAATTTTTTTAATTTGTTTAATAACTTTTAAAATAATATTATAAAATTTAAAAGGTCTCGCCCAAGAGTATGACGTGGTGGCGATGATGGCTTGTACGAAATACCAAAGAAACATTAGTTGTGGTAAAGGTCGTTATTTTTTATTATTAATAATTAGTTAATGTAATGTAATTTCGATCCCTCTCATCTCCTTTTGTGATTTGTGAACGACGTTTGGATGTGCGTTTTCATTTTGGTAAGACGTGAATTCGGACTTAGTGGGCCACAGCACAATATCACGTATTCACGTACCAGCTCACTTGTATATTGCTCCTCCCAAACATACCCTTGGTGTATGTCATCCGCTGGTATAATTTTTCTAACGTGTTTATTTCTTAAAAATAAAACTGTGAGAAATAATGTTATATTTGGAAAGGTTATTATGATAATTATTTTTGTCATGTAAATTAAAAATGTCAACGAAAACAAATTAAAATGAAATATAAAAATATATTTGATTGGATGAGTTGGTAAGATTGGGTGGGAATGACTTAGGAATTTGATTATGAAGGAAAAGGAACGGAGTGGCATGCATTTCGCCAATACCAAATCAAAGGAAGCTGAAAAAGAGTGATATAAAAACAGAAAACTCTATAATTGTCAATTCAAGTTGTACACCAACCTGGCTGAGTTTACCATTTTGACCTTTATTATCACATTATGGCCGCATTTTATGAGATTTATTCGGATGATATATTTGCGTTTTTGTTTTCCTTTTGCAATTCCCTACATTCTTGTATCTCAAACAAAGGTATCATCTCATCTCATCTCATCAAAATTTTCTCCTAACATTCAAATCATATTCTTATTGCATGAGTTTCTAGTTGCTTCAGCTGCATTTCATAATTAAGTTATCTATCTTTTTCTTCTTATTATTATTTTTTGTCTATTTATGCATGCTTAGATTAATGTTGATTGTTTTAATTGGTAATTTATGAAAATTTTGAAGGTATATTATATAGGTGCACATGAAGCCTAAATTGCGGGGATTTGATGTATGCTAGTGCTTGATTTTTCTTCTGCCTATTACGGCTGTATTTGATCATTCGAGTTATCTTGCAATATTCAATCAATCATGTGTGACCTTATGTCCGCAACTCTTGACCGACCTGTCAAACTAGGTCAGTCTAATTTCTTCAATTTTTCATTTTTTGTTGCATACGATGTAGTTTTTCTTTTGTTTGCATTTAGATATATTTTATACTCATGCAATGCAATATTGTTACATCTATCTATTCTATATGGTTATGTTTTGTACCAGCTTAAAATGTGAAATGGTGCCAAACAACAATTTTGCATGCTTTTTATTAATTGAGTAAATAACCAAATTTGTTTTTGAAATTGTAGCACCTTATTAATCTTAGGTTTTTCACATTATCGATATTCTAAAATGATCCAAAAAATGGCAAAATTTTAATCAAATTCGTTCCTTCGATGGTATTTGCATGGACTAGAACGATATTAAATTGGTAATATTAAAAACGAATTTGAAACTACGTGAATAATGTCATGGATACATTTGTTAACAAATCAAGAGAGAGGGAGACAAGCTTGATTAATATTTTGCAATTACAAGGATTATTTTGGAATATTTATAATGTGGAGTACTAAATTGATACGACCCTACAATTTCAACGATGAACTTGGATATTTACTCCTTTTTAATATGTGATGATTGGAAAAGTGGAAATTAGATGAAAATGAAACATATTATTTTTACATGCACTTCTTGAAATTATCCTATTACAGCTTATTGATGCCTGTTGCACAAATGGGGATCAGTAGCAGAAGCAAATATGATTGTGTATGGTTTCAATTGCCAATAACTACCAATTAGTAAAGTTATTAAACAAATGAACAATGGATTAATGTTGGTGCCTAAAAGAATGTATCTATAGAAATGGAAAGGGTATAAAATTCTTACAGTTAAAAATCAACATGTTATAACACTGAACACACAACGTATTTGCCAAGGTTGTTGTTAGTAGAAACTACAGCAGCTTTAGGATAAAGATGTTTAACTTCTGAATTTCTTTCTATATGATCTCATTGAAACTTTTTATGAGCAAATTTGTTTCTTCTTGCAAGCACAGGTCATGAAATGGAACATTCTGAGGATGAAAAGAAGAAAAGGGTTGGATCGATAAAGAAGGTGGCAATCAGTGCCTCAAGTAAGTTCAAGCATTCCTTCACAAAGAAGGGAAGGAGGCACAGCAGGGTTATGTCTGTCTCTTTTGAAGATGATTTTGATGCTGAAGAGCTGCAGGCAGTTGACGCTTTTCGCCAAACACTTATCTTGGAAGAGCTATTACCCTCAAAGCATGATGATCCTCATATGATGCTAAGGTAACACTTTTGACATAACCTTTGCTTCTAAATATAAGTCCACTTTTGAAGAAAAAATTGTCCCTATATGTAAGCTTATTTTCAAATTATTAGACACATTTATTATTTTTATTCAAATACACCCTTCTGAACACTGCTAATTTATCTTGAGAGATGAAAAGTCAGAGTTGGACGCATAAATACTTAAAAGGGTATTTTAGAAACATCCATACACATTGAGTACCTTAACTGCTTTTCTTAATATATTGGAGAGGGAGGGAGGTAATAGTGTATTTTTCAGTTAGATATTTATAGCTGTAGCATGAGTAGCTTTATTTAATGCCTTGATTTGATTTCAATTCTCTAATGGATCTATAATTTTACTGTACCATGGTCTAGATTTTTGAGGGCAAGAAAGTATGACATAGAGAAAACAAAACAAATGTGGTCAGATATGCTGAAGTGGAGGAAGGAATTTGGTGCTGACACTATCATGGAGGTATATTTCAGTTGGAAAAAAATCATGTTCATGTCATGTACTTCTGCATTATTTTTATGTATCTTATCATAAATTTTTTGTTCTGTTATAAGGATTTTGAATTTAAGGAACTAGATGAAGTTCTGAAATACTATCCACAAGGTCATCACGGAGTTGACAAAGAAGGACGACCGGTTTACATCGAAAGATTGGGTCAGGTTGACTGTAACAAGTTGTTGCAAGTAACATCGGTTGAACGTTATCTGAAGTACCATGTAAGAGAGTTTGAGAGGACTTTTGCTGTTAAGTTGCCTGCTTGTTCAGTTGCAGCAAAGAAGCACATTGATCAAAGCACAACTATTTTGGATGTGCAAGGAGTGGTGCGTACAAAATTCTACTTCTAAGACTATTTTATTTTTCAATGCACAAAGAATAAGCAACAAGAGGAAAATAAGCTATTTTAACACATTAAATGATAATCACTATAAACCTAACAAGGCCAATACGTCCATTATGGATATCATAATCATATCAACCGTTATAAATTTTTGTTCATATTGAAATAAGTTTCCTATAATTGCTGACTAGCTTGCTTGGTACTCAGGGTCTTAAAAGTATGAACAAAGCTGCAAGGGATCTCCTCCAGCGGCTTCAGAAGATTGATGGTGACAACTATCCTGAGGTATAATGGTTTACTTATTCAATCAAATTAACCACTAACATTTGTATATAAAAAAAAAAATAATATGCATGGCAATAGTTTGAATGCCCTTCTAAGTTTACCCTAATTGAATTTTTCTTTCCACACAGTCCTTGAACCGTATGTTCATCATCAATGCTGGTTCTGGATTTAGACTCTTGTGGAACACTGTTAAGTCATTCTTAGATCCCAAGACTACCTCAAAAATCCATGTAAGCATTTTTAGGCTACTTATAAATTTGTACCAAGGTCCATTTTCAGTTAAGCAGGGAACTGAACTTATTAACGATTTATTGACCAGGTCCTAGGTAACAAATACCAGAGCAAGTTGCTTGAAATCATTGATGCCAGGTTAAATTTAGCTCTTTTGTCATTCAAGTATTTTAAGTCATGTTGTGACAATTTAAAATTCAGTAAAATCAACTCTTCCTTATCAAATTCATTGAATTTTTATTTATGACAATGAATAACACCTTATTTTTTTATGTAAATTTACCAGTGAACTTCCAGAATTCTTGGGTGGTACTTGTACTTGTGCAGATAAAGGTGGCTGCATGCTATCTGACAAGGGACCTTGGAATGATCCAGAGATCTTAAAGGTAGTTTTGCTGCACAAAATGATGAATTTCAATTTCCTTTGTGACATAAATATTACTAATGTAGCAAAGAAAAACAATAAAGAAATTATTTCCTCGGATGAAATAGATGGCTCAAAATGGCGTCAGCAAATGCACAAGAAAAGCCTTTTCTGGGATTGAGGAGAAAACAATCAGACAAGATGAAACTCCATATCAGAAGGTAGTACTCAGTTTCCTGCTTATTAGCAATTTCAGAGTCCAAATTTGTTCTTTATATATATTTGCTACCATATATGGTAGCTTATGTAGCATTGACACTTAGATTGAAGACATGTTCAATGTCAAACACGACATAACACTGACACATGTAGCTACATTCAATAACTTCTATTTTCTCAAATTATTATCAGCGTAGATGTGTCAGTGTTACGTTTGGTGCTTGTGTCAGTGCTTCAAAGATGGTAACTTTAGTAACCTTGTTTTCCTTGCCTACAATATAGGGATTCAGAGACTCATTTCCAGAGACACACGATGTTCATTGTTTATCCCAGGAGCAACCCAAATCCTATGGTGTAAGTTTTTGGAAACTACCTTCCTAGTATGTTTATATAAAACTTGAGGCTGTGTGGATTAATTGGGCAGAAGAAGAATACTTACGATATATGGCACAATTAGAACTTAGACCTTCTTTTCAAGCAGAATTAGACCAGTTTTCATTACTTGACGAAATTAATCTCAAAATTTCCAATTCCATTTGCTACCTTTTTTTTAATATTGTGTGTTGCATGCAGGTTGCAAAACAATGTGGTGCTTATCAGTATGATTCCTATGTTCCAGTACTTGACAAATCAGTCGATTCATCTTGGAAGAAAACAACACAAAATGACAAATTTGCACTTTCTAAAGGTATTAGGTACCATTTCAACGCAAGAAACGTTATTTTGACACATAAATTTGACAACAATTTGGATAGTTAACATAGTTTAAATATGTGGTAATTATGTCAAGTACATGGTTAATATATATAATAAGATGTCGCAACACATTAACCATCCATCGAATGTAATTAATCACAATTTTAAATGTAATTAACCGTAATTTTTCGGTGTTCAAATATATATGATATCCATTAGTCATCCAAATTGTGTTCGACTATACATGATTGTTAAGTGTTTAAACATATATTAGCCACAATTTCTGTTCAAATATGTACTAACAAAATTGTGATTATTGACATTTCAAATTGTGTCATTATATGATTAATGAGTTTGTTATATTCGATAATCATCCAACACCATGTATTTAAACCACGTTATCCATCCAAATTGTTGCTGAAAATTGTTTTACCATTTTATATCAATATAAGATAGCTCCTTCAATAGATTATTGTTCTTCCATTTATATGAACTAGTAACGTACCAATATTAAAAAAAATGTTATTTTCCTTAAGCTGCAGATTGTTTCACCAACAATAATGAAAAGAATTCTGGTAGGATTGGCAATCAATTAGTGGGTGGAATAATGGCCCTTGTTATGGGAATTGTAACCGTGATCCGCATGACAAGTAGCATGCCAAGGAAAATCACTGAAGCAGCACTGTATGGTAACTCAGAGTATTATGATGGCACCATGATGAAAGCACCTGCCATTTCAAGCAATGAGTATAAGGCCATGATGAAGCGCATGGCTGAACTTGAAGAAAAAGTTTCTGTTCTCAGTGTCAGGCCCTCCATGCCCCCAGAAAAAGAGGAAATGCTTAATAATGCTCTAACCAGGGTCAGTGCTCTTGAACAAGAGTTAGGTGCAACCAAAAAGGTACTAATAATGCTTCCCTGTTAAAGTATGTGGAATCAATTAAATAAGAGAAATGGTTTTTTGTGCAACTAAATTTAAACGACTTTGACAATTTATATAAATCATAGCCACGGTGATTAATTATGTTCTTAATAGATATATTGGGTGCCGAAAATTTAACTTTATTAAACACAAATTTAGACTCGATTAACTACAAATTTCATGTCTTCAACTAAATGTAGATTTGAAAATCTAAATTTGTAGTTAATAAAGTTATATTGATGGTCAATCAGTTGTAACATCTATTGAACGTAATTAACAATCTATCTGAAGTGTGTTAAAAGTTATCACGAAAATTGTCAAAGAAATAAGACATGATAAAATAAATGCTATGTTATCTTATGTGTGCTGGTAATTCATTTTAGTCCTTATTTGGGTTTTAGGCACTAGATGATGCCCTTGTTAGACAAATAGAACTCCAAGCTCAAATTGACATGAAGAAAAAGAAGAAGAACAAATTGGTACGTTATATGTGCTGTGCATATTGAGTGCTTTTGTTAGACAAGTAGAACTCTAAGCTCATCTTAGTCCTTATTCTCGAGTGCTTTTGTTCTCACACTTTTTACATTATTGGGTTTGTGATTACAGTTCCGCTTCCACTGGTAAGGTGATAACTGAACTAGTTATGTGACCTTCAAAAACAAGACTTGTAAAGTTGGAGGCCTTCTATGTCATCAGCCCCATCGAAAGCTATCTGTTTCATACAATATTATAATAATAATAATAATAATAATAATAATAATAATAATAATAATAATAATAATAATAATTATTATTATTATTATTATTATTATTATTATTATTATTATTATTATTATTATCATTATTATATATGAACTAATAAAGTGTGCCATCTTTTGACAATTGTGTATATGTTACATTACCAAAATGGAGTCTCAAACCCACCGATAGAAACATTTGGTTTTCATTATCAATTTATCAATGTAACTCCTTTGGCTATACGCAATCTGCAAACTTAATGTAAAAGATGTTTATCTCCAAGTATTATTATATTTGTATGCATTCACAGTATTTTTTTAGTGTATTGTTTCCAACTAAACCACCTTATCGATAGCTACTTACAAAAATATTTTACAGTTTTACTCATCTTAAACCAACAAATTTTAGATATAAAAATAAAACATTTGAATCATTAATATTTTTTTTTACTGTCAATGTCATTATATTCCCTTAACAAATTATGAATATTTTAAAATATAAACCATTAACTTTTTTTCATTTAACAGTTAATTAAAAATCTTACACTCCCTTTGGAAGGGGCGAATCACTGAATCCTCTCCAATTAATAATTGTTACAATATAAAAGAAGAAAAAAAAGTAAACGTTATAAAATAATATGGGTTGTGTGCAGTGACAACCATAGTCAAATTTTAAGACCGTCATTTTAAAAAACATAATAATTAAAATCTGCCTAAAAATCTAAATTGTTCGAGGACTGCATAGCATATCACTGCATCCAATCCCAAATTCGTCATCACCCCAGTCCACGGCGTATCTGCCTTTGCAGTCATTTTGGAAAGAGTAGCAATTCATAGTACCTGCGTGAATGTCTGCTTTACCAAGAAAAGAATAGCCTAGACTACAATACGTCTATAGATATTTCTTTTGACCAGCCCTGCAAAAACAGTAGATCTTAATAAGATATTGGCTTTCGATATTAATACTACCAACTCCTGTGCTTGGTTTTGGGTGCCTCAAAAGCTTCGTTGGATTATACTACTACCAAACAATTAAAATCCTAATTTTTTTTCCACCTTTTTACGCATTAGAACGCATGGTTAACGAATAAACAAAACGAAAGAGCTTAGTTTTTACTTCTGCAGAAAGCAAATCTACAAAAACCAGAGAATAAGATCAGCAAGAAATCTTGATCAGATATAACTCGGCGCACGAAATGTGAAATGTGAAATCATGCTAACAAAAGCTTTTCAACTAAGGAAAACAAACCAAATACAAGGGTAAACAAACGTGATCACTACAAAAACTGACGGAGCTTGTGTTTAACAAGCTAGCAAAGATGCTATTCTGCATATACACACATTTGATTGAAGTAGTTTTCCATTTAGTTTTTTTCTCATTACACTGAAAAACAGTGGATAGAGTTACATCATGGGTTACAACATTCCTGAAGTATAAGTACAACCGTGCTATGAGAAACAACCCTCCTCTGTGAAGTATCTTTCTATCAGCAGTATATTTCACCAGCAAAACTTCTTTTTCTGATTGAAGCACAGCAAATGAAGGAAACAAAAATATCAGAAATCTGAAAAATGTCCCTTTTGTAAGATTTTAACTTAGCTAAGAAGACAAAGATGCCAACTTACCCGTAACTTCGCTTCTTCTTGGCGGTCAATGTAAGCAAGCAGCTCTTCTTGCCTCATCAATGCTTCGTAGAGAGCCTACGCACAATCCAGAAAAAATCAAATATTAGGGCCTAACTTAGGTATGGAATCAATGAAACACTGTATTTTTCACATCACTGCACTATTCTGTGCCATTTTTTAAATGCACAGACCTCAGTATCAAGCAAAACAGTAATTTGTTATACTACAATGCACGCAACATGCAATCAGCAAGAAGCGGCAACATGTTTTTAGTTTTAAATTTAAAGATAATAAGAAAAGGAGGACAAAGGAGAAAGGATGTGTCTCAATGAATTAGACATTATCTCTGCTATTATAAAATTCATTTCCATGACTGCACTTTCTTGGTGTTAAAAAATATCGCATCCTACCTTTTTAGTAGCAATTAACTCTGCTTCCAAAGCATCCACCCGGCAGACAGCAGCATTCAACAATTCTTCCTTCTCATAAGGCATTTCAGATGGCTTAGATTGGAGTGTGTCAACCTTCTCTTCAAGATCACCTAACCTTTTCAGCAAGGAGGGGAGGAGATTTTCCTCTGTATGTGTTTGGGTTGATGGAGGAAGAACTCTCATGTTTCTTGTCTCCAGAGTTGGTTCTGAAGTTCTCTGATCATCATTAGATGATATTGCAGGAAGTTTGTTTGTCATGCGGCAAGCAACTTGACGGAAAATAGCAAGTACCATCAAGAAGAAGGCAGTCAGTGCTACCCATATCCGAGCATGAATTCTTTCTGGAGTATTTTGTATGTCAGGAAGAGGACGTGATCCTGTATAGGAAATCGAATTTAATCTTTGCAGGAGAAAATTACATATAAAAATTCAAATCATGAACCAAGCAACCAACGCCATCAAGCCCTAACTCTCCTAAAAGCTCGAACTCTTAAATACAAGTCCATGTACGGTTTAGATCTCTAACATACCCTCCTCATGGAAAGCCTTTTAAAATTTACACGCAAACATACTAGAAGGATCCATAGTTGCCAATCTTGGTTAAAAGTGCGGTGTGACCAACCCCAAATGCTGTAGCACAATATAAATAGGGAAATGCTAACAAATGCCCTCAGGGAACTTGTTAAAGAATAAAAAAAGAGGAATAATGCCATGGACTTTGAAGTGCAAACTACGCTACATAGGGAGGAGACCACGTTTCTAGAAGAGAATACAAGTATAATGCCAGAGAGTGAGTATTAATAAAATTCCCAGCAACCACTGGGACACTGCAATTTGGTAATATAATGCATTGAATGTCAAAAATGAAAATGAAGTTTTTGAAGTTCCCAATATATTGAATGTTGTACTTTTCATTGAATTTGTATTCATGGACAAGTGACTTTAAGACACTCATTAGATGATCCCAAAATAATATTGTGAAATTTTAAATGTTATTGTATGCAAAACTATAGCATTGACGGAAATTGTGATTCACTTCTTCATTAGAGCCTATTAAAATATACTGGTGGAACTATTTGTGCAATTGGATGAAATTTTAGCGACTAAGCAAAATAAGAAGTTTCATCAAAAGGGTGCATCAATAAATACCAAGAAGTCACCAACCTTTTAAGATATTAGACTTAGACCTCTGTAGAGATGTTTGCTTCTTCCATTCAGCATCAACAGGTTTGTCTACCATTGGAACGTATTCATCATACCCAGACAAGTTACTAGCATAGCTTGACTTTCCTACGATCTTAGCCTGACAAAGAACACAATGTGAACATAAATTAACATTTTAAACAGAATAGGGAAAATCCTCTGACCAGGTTTCTTAATGTTATACTTTGATTATCACCATCCTCACAATATCTTCAAATATTGTGGATTGCAACAAACAACAACAACAGCCAAGGACTTTTTCCACAAAATGGAATCAGCTACGTAGATCAAATGACACCACAATATCCTGTCAGATTAGTTATTATATGTTTCAAGTAAATAGCAATTTGTATAACAATAGGTTGAGACTCACTTCCTCACGAACAGGGGTCAGTCTAAGGTGCGAATAGTTCTTCATTGCTTTTGGAGAAGCAATCTCTTCAGCTTCTGACCCTGATTCAGCGGTAGATGTATCACTACCTTTTACCTGTTAGGTTGGAGTAGCAAAAGTAAGAATGATATATGATAAATAGAGCATTGAGAAAAATGTGTGAAGTACCAAATTGGCTCCACATGATCAAGGCAACAACAATCAGCCATGCAATGAATTACCATTGGGTATCGTGGCTTGGCATACGCAATAACCTTCCCTTCACTGTTGAGAACCTTTACTACTTGCCTTGCCCTCCGAGCTTCGCCATTGAGAACCATCTGCAGAAAGTCCAAATGCAATCAACTGTCAGCCTATTACGAGTGAGACCGGTATAGTATAACATCTGCCAAAATCTATCAAAAAATCAACCAAGGATAGCATATAACCTTGAATATTTCAGGGTTTTTCCATGGCCCTTTATCAGATCTAAGGCAACCTCCCTGATCTGCACAAGTGCAGGTACCTCCCAGAAATTCTGGCAACTCACTTCATTAAGTGCACAATGTGTTAGGCTTTTAAAGGATGCATTTGTCAACACAAAAGAAAAACATAAAGAAGATGGAGCCAATATGTACCTGGCATCAATTACTTCAAGTAACTTGCTTTGATACTTGTTACCAAGAACCTAAGTAATGTTTTCAACAAAGCATCAAGAAATGTAAGCAGTTAATACTTAATACCACCATTACACAGAGCTCTAAACAACTAGGAGACGGCATTTTACATACGTGGATCTTTGAAGTTGTTTTGGGATCAAGAAAAGACTTGACAGTGCTCCACAACAGTCTAAATCCAGGGCCAGCATTTATAATAAACATTTGGCAGAGTGTCTGTATCAGCACAAAAATTCCCATTAATCACTGTGAACATACAACATAGTATGACACCTTTGGAATTTTCAATAACTAGTTAAGTAACATTCAATTATAATAGCAAAAGCAATATGCAGAATTTGAGATATCGGACCTCAGGGTAATTGTCACCGTCGACCTTCTGCAACCGCATAATGAGTTCCCGGGCTGACTTTGTAAAATTCTTAAGGCCCTGAAATTAAATCATAAAATAAAATTAAAATGATTTAAATGAATTTAGAACTTTAGTTTACAACAAATGCGAAAAGGAATAACTACTAGCAACATACCACTCCTTGAACATCTAAGATTGTGGTGCTTGAATCTATGTGCCTCTTGGCAGCAATAGTGCAAGCAGGAAACTTTATTGCAAAAGATTTCTCAAACTCTTGCACATGGTACTTTACATATCTATCCATAGTTGTAACCTGCATAAGTTTGTTAGGATCAACTTTTCCAAGCCTTTCAATATAAACAGGCCTTCCCTCCTTATCTACACCGTGATGGCCATGTGGATAATATTTCACAACTTCATCTAACTCTTTGAACTCAAAATCCTGATGCAAAAAATAAAATAAAATATTAGGTAACACAATCAATCACTAGTCAAACCTTCAAAAACAGAAACAAAAACCCCAAATTCTATTAATTTACACTTTACCTGCAAAATGGTATCAGCACCGAACTCCCTCCTCCATTGTAGCATGTCATCCCACATATGCTTTGCTTTTTCAATATCAAATTTCCTAGCTTTCAAAAATCTGCAAAATGACAAAATCAAGTCGATACAACTTTTTTTTGACAAAATCAAGTAACTACAAAATACAACTTTTATTTGACAAAAATCAAGTAATTACAAGATTTTTTTGGCAAAAATAAAGCAAAATACAACTATAACAACATTTTTTCTAGATATCAAATTTTCCTAACTATAAGATCATTTTCCCAGAAATTCAAGTAAAAATAACATGAAAGTTGAAGCAGTAGTGAGTGAGATGACTAACCTTAACATCATATGATAATCATCAAATGCATCAGGAAGCAGCTCATCCATGATCAAAGACTGACGAAACGCATCAACAGCTTGCAGCTCCTCAACATCACGAACATCCTCAATCGAAACAGAGCTAACTCTACCATCACTCTTTCTCCTTCCACTCTTCTTTCTAAGAGAATGTTTGAATTTCGTTGATGCACTCAAAGCTTTCTTTTTAAGGGATCCAATTCTGGTTCTCCTTTCATCTTCTGAATTCTCAAAATCAGATCTCCTCTCTCTTTTCTCATCACTACCCGAAAACCCCTCAAAACCTGTCAAAATTCACAATTCCAAAAATCAACAAGAAGAATTTCAAAAGAATATTGTGTATTGTAGTGTAGTATGTGTGAATCAAGAGAAAAAGGGAAAAGGAAAAGAGACTCACAAGGTCTTGCGAATCGATCCAGGGGTCCGGACATTGTAGGTTGAATTGAGATCCGTCAGAAACAAACGCATAAACGATTCAGAAACCCTAATCAGAAAAAATTGATTCGAATTGAAGCTTGGTAGAGATTCTTGTTGAAGAGAGCAACAAAGTAAGAAGAGAATTTTAATTTAATACTAGTGGTAAAATAAAAAAATAAATAAATTATTAATTATTAATAATAATAATTGAGACGGTTAAGGTAGTAGACAGCTAAAGACAGAGGAAGAGAGATAAAGAGAGAGGCGCGTGCTTTGTTATAATGTGTTGTTGATTGACTGTGTAGTAAACTTAAGAGAGAGATCGAAAGGGTAAAGAAAAAGAACAGAGTGGGACCCACTTTGGTTCAGTGTTTCAGACATGCTGCGGTCGTAGATATCATAGGGTTTAGACAGAACCTACCGAATGATCAGTTACTTTTACTTTGTTGCCTAATTCTTCATCCCTCGGGAGTCGCACTTTGTCAAACAACCGCAGCTTTCTACTAATCTCACAATTAAATTTTTACTATAACTACCTTTACCTTTTTTTATATATTTTATTATATATTCTCCTTAAAATAAAGTTTTAAAACTAAAGTAAAAGGAAAATAATTTATACATTTATCCATTCAATCAATATTTGAGAGAGAAATAATCATAGAAGATGGTGTGATAAATGTTATGTTATTATGTGTTAAGATTTTTTTAAAATTAAAAAAAAAATAAAATATTGAATAAAAGTATAAAAATTATGGATATTTATGTATCATTATTTATAGAAAAAATATTTAAAGGACGGGAGATCAAAAACAAAAAGATAATTTGAAAGTGAAAACAGACAATTAATTAAATTTTAACAAAATATTGACTATATTTTTTAGAAATATAAGATAATAATTATTTTCCTAATCATTATATCTAAATCAACTATTTATTTATACGATCTATAATATATCATAATTTAAAAATATGTGTGTACCTTAGTTGTTAAGAATGTTTAGTTACACGGTGATAATTAAGTTTGATGAAATTTATTTGGACAAAATTTATTTTATTTAAAAGTAAATTGACTTGAAATTTATTTATATTTTAATGCATTTACGTAAAAGTAATTCTTATCAATTTAAGTTTGAATAATTTTAAATAAATTATTTTGAATGTGTAATTATCAATACGAATTTCAATGTTGATATCATTTTTTTGTTTTTTATTTCTATTTTTTTCTTCTTTATATTTCTTATTAAATAAAAAGTAAATTTGTGTAAATGTAAATATAACTTTTCATTAAATATTTATATTTGTTAACTTAATTATGCTTAATTTATTAACTTTTTTTATTTTTTTCATT